>QJSC01002306.1:0-13619 GCA_003697955.1 Calidris pygmaea | reverse complement strand
GGGAGGGGGGGTGGGGCCGTGGGGGAGGCTGTGAGTTCGGGAGGGAGCGGCAGGAAAATTGGGTGGTCCCATGACCCTGCCGCTCCCTGTGGGACAGTTAGCGTACGCACTGAGGGAGGCAACGGATATTCCGAAGGGGAGTTAAGCGGCCCTTGCTGAGGAGTAGCCGCACCCATTCCAGTTGGCCCCCCCAGCCTTTCCGAGGCGGTAGCGGCTGCTCTTTGTTCTGCTTTGTGCTGCAGCAGGGCATTAGCAACTGCTCGCCATGGTTTCATTAATTTCTTAGCTGTTTTCTGTTCACTGATAACCTCGTCAAACAATTTATCCCCATATCTGCGCCATTCCTCATGTTCAAAAACCGTATCTGGATTATCAAAGTAACCTCTCGCTACTCCGTACGCTAATAACTCAGGCAACTCCTTTTTACAATCTATACCCTGAACACTCCGCTTTTCTAAAAAGCATTTGAGCAAATCATACGCCGCTTGTCTATTCATACCTTTCATCAGCGCTGTTGCAGCCTTTGCAAGACCTCGGCGGCGCGTGGCCGGCGGGACCCTCTATAGGTGCTCCCGAGTGCGGGGATCCTTCCCTTTCGCCTTCGCGGGACCCTCTATAGGTGCTCCCGGGCGCGGGGATTCGTCCCTTTTGCCTCCTGCGCTGCTTACAGGACCGGTACCCAGACTCCGTCGAACCGTGGCTCGCAGGTTCAGCCCTCTCTAGGGTCCCTGTTCGGGCGCCATTTGTCGCGACGGAGGGAAGACAGGTGCACTCAATATGAGTGATCAACAAGCTTCGTTTATTTAGACACACTATCATTCTTTTATGCTCATTCATAATTAGCTCATACATATTGCAAAATGCAAGCTCATTATTGGTTAGTTCTATAAAGGTAAGTTCTGCCCAAAACTTCATTTATTATGATTACATGTTCTCCTTCTCACACGTAGGAGCAACAGAGGGAAGACATCCTGTTGTTGGACAACAGCTGCCTTCAAGGCCAGAACGGCCTTGCAGTGTGGGCAGCTAGATAAGCTGAGTACGGTGCTTACTGAGCTCTTGCTGGGCTAGCTGATTTATGTCTATGTGACCCTTCTCAGCTAGCCAGTCTCCCACAATTTTCTACAGGTTCCTTATTTTATATATATATATGTGTATGTATATTTGCTTTACTAGTGGTCATTTTGTAGTAACCTGTAATATATATTTGTTTTACTAGTAGTCATTTGTAATAAAGAAATTCACAGAAACCCAAACCCCTGTGTCCTTGTGTATTATGAAATCCTGAGAACCCCACAGTCATGATCGTAGACATCCGTGGGTCAGACATCCTCAGATATCCTCATAGATCATGACTGTGACCACTACACAGACCAACAAGCTATTTATGTGACTGCCCCTTTTTATCCCCTTACCCTTCTATTTTCCTACACTTGCTCCTCCCCCAAATCACCTAGATCCCTACTTTTCCCCACCTTTGGTTCCTCCCCTAAACATCCCATAAATCCTGTGCAATCCCAAAATGCTCTTCCCCTGCATCCTATAATGTGTCCTATACTCCTAGGCAGTAACCCCACCTCAGTCCAACCTGTGCTCTAGTGTTGACTCATCTTTATGGGATGGGTGTCACATCTGAACCATGGGACTGAGGCTCTCCTGGGACAGCCTGGGGAGGAGTTTAGACAGGGTGTCCCTTCATTTGAGTACTTAATTTGGGTTCCCACCTGCTCTGGGGACTCTGTGCTCCTCTGTGCTCCTGGACCCTTTTGTGGCTGATGGTTCCTGTGATGGGCCTGGGTGTAGCTGGACAAGGTATTATTTGGGCTCCCCCCTTGCCATCGTCTCTTGGTGCTCCTTTGTGGGTGTGCAGATGAACTTTAATCACATAACCTAACAGACTCTGCATCATTTCACTGGCCACTCATAAGAGCTCATCTGGAATATTAAATATAACTCTAGTTACTTCTAGTAAAAAATAAGGTTAACTTCAATTGGAATCAGTACAGAGATAACAGGAATTCATAATTTTTTCTATGTGGATAACAAAAGTGCATCTGCAGCCCAGAAAACAAAAATGAAAGGGAATATGATTAATCACTGAATGCTAGTACAAAGTGAATATAAACTAGACTGGAAATTAGAATAAGGTTTCTAATCAAGAGGAGTAGTGCTGTGGTAGAAATTTTAAATAGGACATTTGGGAGCAAGAAAACTACACTATTTCAAAATGGAACTTGATAAATTCATGTGTGGGATTGACAGCAGATGAGTAATTCTTTATCTTTTCAATATGCTCACAATATTACTTATATTGTACTTTTCATTAAATATTCTTTTTTCTAATCTTCTGTTAACTGCCTCTGGGATCATGGAGCAATTCTCCCTTTTGACTGACAAATCCTAGGGATTTTTCATTTTATTTGACCATAGCTAGACTCAGGGTATTGTTTGGAATGGACTGCTGCACTTCCTCACTTTGGAAATCTTTTCTCATATTTGATTCTTGCGACTCATTTATGCACTCAGAATTAAGCTATTGAACAAATTCTGGGATCAGGAGGAAATTTTCAAAATTAGAATAAACCTTTGGAGCATTTTTGTCTCATTCTCTAATTTATCTCCTGTGATCATTCAGGCCTTCCCCCCACACCCCCCAATTTCCTGATACTACACCAATCTCTCTCTTTGTCTCTCTCTAAGTGTTACTTGCATATGTTCCTCTTGGAATAAAGCCATAATTTGATATAATGTTTCTATAGTACCAGCATGCTGTTCTACCTGTATTCGTGGCTACTCAAGCCACTCTTCACTGATAGGTCATCACTTCCCATTGGACACAATCTAGCTGATGCATGTCTCCCCAGAATTCCTTTCTGTTTAAGTTTATTGCCATTAATTAACTGCTTTTGTTTATAACTAGAGAGTAATTCACTAGTTACCTGTGTTTCCTGAGGTGCAATCTGTGTGGCAGAGTAGACAACTTACATGAATATTTTTTATTCTGTCTTTTAAATCCAATCAGGTATTTCCCATGCCCAATTTTATGTTGTTTCCATTCTCCAGCTTTCACCTCTTGTTTTTATTTGCTAATGGCAGGGATGAGTCCCAGCCATGAACTGGGACCCTACAGTGCTCAGAGCTAATCAAACACCAAACAAAAATGCAGCCCCCCAAAAATAAATTGCCATGGTTTTGTAACTAGTGTTTTATCACTAACTTGTGTTCATGTGTGAATGTCAGCCAAATTTGATAAGAGAGATGGTGTTCATTGGTTACCATTCAGCCATAAATCTTCAGTACTTGTAGAGCACCATTCCTCATCACACTCATCAAATTTACCTTCAAAAACAGCTCTGGATTCCACTTTGCCATCCAGTGTTTTCCATAAATCCAGGTAATTCAGGAGTCCATATGATGTTTAGGTGGTGAGTTCTCAGGTCATTTTCACACATCTCATAGCTTTGATTAAGAGCTTCCTTGTATGGGGAAGAAAAAAATATCTTTCTACAACGAACTTTCCAAAGAACCCAAAAATAGTGATACCTAATGAACTCATAATTAGTTTATATTACCATGAAACAGGGAGTTAAATAAGAAAATTACAGGTAAAAGGCAAATTACTGCATATTTCCTACTTTTTCATTTTGGGGGAAGCTGACTAGCTTCTTTCCCCTCTGTGGTGGGTTGACCCTGGCTGGACACCAGGTCCCATCAAAGCCACTCTATCACTCCCTCTCCTCAAATGGACAGGGGAGAGAAAATATAATGAAAGGCTTGTGGATCAAGATAAGGACAAGGAGATCACTCACCAATTACGGTCACAGGGAAAATGAACTCGACTCAGGGAAATTAATTTATTACCAATCAAATCAGAGAAGGGTAATAAGAAATAAAACCAAATCTTAAAACACCTTCCCCCCACCCATCCCTTCTTCCTGGGCTCAACTTTACTCCTAAATTCTCTACCTACTCCTCCCAAGCAGCGCATGGGTATGGGGAATGGGGGGTTGCGGTCAGTTCATCACATGTTGTTTCTACTGCTCCTTCCTCCTCAGGATGAAGATTCCTCACATTCTTCCCCTGCTCCAGCGTGGGGTCCCTCCCACAGGAGACAGTTCTCCACAAACTTCTCCAATGTGAGTCCTTCTCACAAGCTGCAGTTCACGGAATCACAGAATTGTCAGAGTTGGAAGGGGACTGTAGAGATCATCTAGTCCAACTCCCCTGCTAAAGCAGGATTGCCCAGAGCACATTACTCAGGACTGCATCCAGGAGGGTCTTGAAGATCTCCAGAGAAGGGGACTCCACAACCTCCCTGGGCAGCCTGTTCCAGGGCTCTGTCACCCTCACCGTAAAGAAGTTTTTCCTCATATTTGAATGGAACTTCTTATGTTCCAGCTTGTGCCCGTTGCCCCTCATCCTGTCACTGGGAACCACTGAAAAGAGTCCGGCTCCATCCTCCTTCAACCCATCCTTTAGATGCTTGTAAGCATTAATAAGGTCTCCCCTCCCCTTCTCTTCTCCAGGCTAAAGAGTCCCAGATCTCTCAGCCTTTCCCATAAGGGAGATGCTCCAATACCTTAATCATCTTTGTTGCCCTATGCTGGACTCTTTCCAGTAGTTCCCTGTCCCTCTTGAACTGGGGAGCCCAGAACCGGATGCAGTATTCCAGTTGTGGCCTCACCAGTGCAGAGTAGAAGTGGAGAATGACCTCCCTCGACCTACTGGCCACACTCTTCCCTACGCAGCCCAGGATTCCATTGGCCCTCTTGGCGACAAGGGCACATTGCTGGCTCATGGATACTTTACTATCTACCAGAACCCCCAGATCCCTCTCCTCAGAAGTGCTTTTCAGCAGGTCCACCCCTAAACTATTCTTCATGAACTACTCCAGTGTGGGTCCCCCACAGGGTCACAAGTCCTGCCAGAAAACCTGCTCCATGGTGTGGTCTCCTCTCTCCACGGGTCCACATATCCTGCCAGGAGTCTGCTCCAGTGCAGACTTCCCACGGGATCACAGCCTCCTTCGGGCACATGCACCTGCTCTGTCATGGGGTCTTCCATGAGCTGCAGGTGGATATTTGCTCCACCGTTAACTTCCATGGGGGGACAGCCTGCCTCACCATGGTCTTCACCACGGGCAGCAGGGGAATCTCTGCTCCGGTGCCTGGAGCACCTCCTCCCTCTCCTTCTTCACTGACCTTGGTTTCTACATAGTTGTTTCTCTCAGTTCTCTCTCCTGGTTGCTGTCGCGCAGTTGGTTTTCTTTCCCTTCTTAAATATGTTACTACAGAGGTGCTACCACTGTCACTGATTGGCTCAGCCTTGGCCAGTGGTGAGTCTGTCTTGGAGCAGGCTGGCATTGGCTCTATCAGACACAGGGGAAGCTTCTAGCAGTTTCTCACAGAAGCCACCCCTGTAGCCGCCCCCACCCCACCCTCCCCAGTACCAAAACCTTGCCACACAAACCAATACACCCTCCACTGCAGGCCTCCCATCTTTTCCTTACTTCTGCATCACATTTAATTTACTTACTATGTTCACAAGAACCTTTTTGAAATGAACTTTGAATACACAACTGCTCTCACTGCTTCTGATCAACCCCATACAGAAAGCAATGGCAGTGTAGAGCAGAGACTGCAAAAAGTGACCCTTCCAGACCAAAGGGAAATAGTTTACTTGCTCTCAGACTGTACAAACAAGATTCTAGTACTGCAGACTACCTCTTCCCTCATCCTCCACTACTCCTACTCAGTCACCACCTCTTCTTAGAGACACTCATTTGCACAAGCCCTACCAGATTTTCTAAAGTTTTTTGTTTTAATTCAAATAGCTCCTTCCCTGTAATTATTCTGGTTTTTAAATGATAGCTTTTTTTTTTTTAACTTTGCCTATCAGTCTATTGCATTTGATTTACCAAGTGAACACCTATTCCATTGGCTTGCAAGCTGTGACAGTGCTTGGAGTGATGGAGAAGCTGTGGTATAGGAAAGAGCTGCAATCTCCTGTGGAGAAAGAAAAAAGGAGAGAGATAAAAGAGTTGGTATTTAATAAGAATTCAGTTTGCACAAGGTGCTGCAAGAGTAAGATGTGCCATTATTCTGTTAACAAAAAATTGTAAGCAGTCATAATAAATCAGGACCACAGAACATGGAATACAGCCATGTGCATTCAATTTCGTGCTGATGACCTTGCTGTCCATGCTGTTAGTCTTAAAACAGGGTGGGTTCCTGTAATTTGTATGTAGTTCTTCAGTCTTTATTTCCTCCTTTGTGCTCTTCAATATATTCATCAATGTCCTGGATGAAGGGATGGAATGTACCCTCAGCAAGTTTGGTGATGGCACAAAACTGGGAGGGGTGGCTGACATACCAGAAGGCTGTGCTGCCATACAGCAAGACCTGGACAGGCTGGAGAGCTAGGTAGAGAGGAACCTGATGAACTTCAACAAAGGCAAGTGTAGGGTGCTGCACCTGGGGAGAAATAACCCCCTGCACCAGTACAGGTTGGGGGCTGACCTGATGGAGAGCAGCTCTCAGGAAAAGGACCTGGGAGTCCTGGTGGACAACAGGATGACCATGAGACAGCAATGTGCCCTGGTGGCCAAGAAGGCCAATGGTATCCTGGCATCAAGAAGAGTGTGGCCAGCAGGTCGAGGGAGGTTATCCTCCCCCTCTACTCTGCCCTGGTGAGGCCCCATCTGGAGTGCTGTGTCCAATTCTGGGACCCCCAGTTCAAGAAAGACAGGGAACTAGCGGAAAGAGTCCAGTGGAGAGCTACAAAGATGATCAAGGGAGGAATGGAGCACCTCTCTGATGAGGAAAAGCTGAGAGACCTGGGTCTGGAGAAGAGAAGACTGAGAGGGGACCTCATCAATTGTTATAAATGTCTAAAGGGCGGATGTCAAGAGCATGGGGTCTGGCTCTTCTCAGTGGTGCCTGGTGACAGGACAAAGGGCAATGGACACAAGATGGATCACGGGAAGTTCCATCTGAACATGAGGAAAAACTTCTTTACTTTGGGGGTGGCAGAGCCCTGGAACAGGCTGCCCAGAGAGGTTTTGGAGTCCCTTTCTCTGGAGATATTCATAACCCGCCTGTGCAACCTGTTCTAGGTGATCCTGCTTTGGCAGGGGGGTTGGACTAGATGATCTCCAAAGGTCCCTTACAACTCCTACCATTCTGTGATTCACCAGGACACCTCTGCAGATGCCAATTTCCCCTGACCACAAGCCACATCAAATCAGAACAGTTGTATCATCCCATCTTTGTGACAGTAAAATAAGAATCAGCTTAAAGCTAAAAAATGAACACATTTACTCTCCATTTCACTCACCAAGGCAGAGATATTTTCTTTAGATGTCATGAGGTAAATTAATTAAGCTACTATGCAACAGCATCTAGAAACTCTTATTTCCTCTTCAAAGTCTTGTTAACTGAATGCTCAAAATACCACAGTGGGAAGTGTGGCCTAAATGCCTCCCATAAAGTGAAATCCAATCATGCTGTTTGATGCATAAGGTTACGAAAAGCAAATTATGGCTGTTGATAAATGTGTAGAAATAGATCCTGACATTTAGATGCAGTTTAGTGTTGATTAGCCGAAAGCCTACTGGTAGCTATTGATTATGAAATTGTTATAGTATGACTATTATTCTTGACTGTTGGAGTTTACTACTGAGGAGTTTTAGTCAGTTCGTCCCAATATTCGCTGGGATGATTTTAGCTAATTTCATTAAATTACGTGTATGTCAGCTGACTAAGTTTTCATTATTTATTTGTCTGTTGCTTTTTATACTTTAGCCTTCTCTTGTTCTTGTCTGTAATTCCTTGTCATTTTCCCATGTAGCCTTATATGTCAGTCACCAACTATGGGGTTTTGGACCAAATGCTTAAATCACAGGTTCCCCTCTACTTATTAGGTGTCTATATGTCATGGGGGCAGGGGTGGGTGGATGGGACAGATGGGTATATGGAAGGAGGGAGGGTCGCAGGGAGCTGTCACTTGAATTATGTGTTGTAATCAGTTATTATCCAGGACTTGTGTATGACATGATTTTCAGAAAATGTAGATACCTAAAACCTCTCTGACGCCTATCAGTTTGCATATAACCCTGAATGTGACAGAGGAGCAGCACAATAGTACTGGTAGATGCTCTTACTGATGATTAAAAATTCAGTATACATACCAACAATGTTAGCTACATCAACTATGATTTATACCTGGCACCTGCTCTGATGATCACTAATTTAGTTGATAATAAACAAGCCTTAAGTGAAAGTCATTTGTCCTTGCTACAGGGACCAGAATGCAGTTTTTCCCCCATCCCAGCTGCATCCCCTAACAATTAGGCAGCAGAGTCTCTGAGCAGGACTCTCTCAAGCCCAATATGTTGTGATTTGATGGGGAGTGGGGCTCCATATTTATAAAGATTCAACAGAGAGGTTGTAAAGTACTGTATGCCAGTATAACTTATAGTTTTAAGTGAAGATATGCCCAGGCAGAACTTCTGGCAGCCTTGTGAATGGAAACCAGGATATATTAGATCACTGAGCAAAGACTCTTCTACCCAACTGAATAAGAAGGGACACAGTAACAGGTCCACCACTGGTGCAGGGTCCAGTTTTAAAGATACAGGCTTTGTACTAGAGCTCTTGGAGTATAGTTTTAGGAAGCAAATTTGGCTCACGAGTTAGCAGGGCTGATTGAAATAGCTTTAAACTAGGTTTGAAGGGGGAAAGGGGTAAAATCAGGCTTGCTAGTGATAAACTATGGGACAGCATGACAATGTTTGAGGGACAGTGTGCTAGTGAGGGCTTTCATTCTGCTCCACATTGTACTGAGCACACTGGAGCACATCTGAAAAGTGTGTACACCAATTCATACGGTATGAGGAATAAACAAGAGGAAATAGAAGCTTTGGCTCAGCCCCAGAGCTATGACATCATTCGCATAAGTAAGTCTTGGTGGGAAGAGTCCTGTGACTGGAGTGCTGTGAGGGATGGTTATAGGCTCTTCAAGAGAGACAGGCAGGACAGGCTAGGCCCTTCCAGAGGAAGGCCAGGAAGATGATCAGAGGGCTGTCTCCTATGAAGGCAGGCTGAGAGAGTTGGGGTTGTTCAGCCTGGAGAAGAGAAGGCTCCAGGGAGACCTTATTGTGGTCTTTCAGTACTTAAAGGGGGCCTACAGGAGAGATGGGGAGGGGCTCTTTACACAGAATCACAGAATCATATGGGTTTGGAAGGGACCTCTGGAGATCATCTAGTCCAACACCCCCGACAAAGCAGGTCCACCTACAGCAGGTTGCACAGGAATGTGTCAAGGTGGGTTTTGAATGTCTCCAGAGAAGGAGACTCTACCACCTCTCTGGGCAGCCTGTTCCAGTGCTCTGCCACCCTCAAAGTAAAGAAGTTCCTCCTCATGTTTAGATGGAACTTCCTATGTTGAAGTTTGTGCCCGTTACCTCTTGTCCTGAAGAGGTCCCTCCTTTATCAGGGAGTGAAGCGATAGGACGAGGGGCAATGGTTTTAAATTGGAAGAGGGGAGATTTAGATTACATACTAGAAAGAAATTCTTTACTGTGAGGGTGGTGAGACACTGGAACAGGTTGCCCAGAGAAGCTGCGGATGCCCCATCCCTGGAAGCGTTCAAGACGGGGCTGGATGGGGCTTTGAGCAACCTGGTCTAGTGGGAGGTGTCCCTGCTTATTGCAGGGGGGGTGGAATTTGATGATCTTTAAGGTCCCTTCCAACTCAAACCATTCTATGATTCTATTCTATGATAATGAAAGGCTCGTGGGTTGAGATCACTCATGAATCAACAGACTTGACTTGGGGAAAATTACTCAACTTATTACCAATCAAATCAGAGTAGAGTAATGAGAAATTTTTTTATTTAAGTCTTAAAACACCTTCCCCTCACCCCTCTGTTCTTCCCAGGCTCAAATTCACTCCTGATTTCTCTACCTCGTTCCCCCAAATGGTGTAGAGGGATGGGGAATGGGGGTTGCAGTCAGTTCATCACACGCTTGTCTCTGTCCTCAGGGGGAGGACTCCTCACATTCTTCCTCTGCTCCAGCATGGGGTCCCTCCCATGAGAGACAGTCCTCCACAAACTTCTCCAGTGTCGGTCCTTTCCATGGGGTGCAGTCCTTCAGAAACAGACTGCTCCAGCATGGATTCCTCATGGGGTCAGAAGTCCTGCCAGCAAACCTGTTCCAGCATGGGCTCCTCTTTCCAATGGGTTCACAGGTCCTGCCAGGAGTCGGCTCCAGCATGGGCTTCACACAGGATCACAGCCTCCTTCAAGTGCATCCACCTGCTCCAACATGGGGTCCTCCATGGGCTGCAGGTGGATATCTGCTCCAGTGGTAACCTCCATAGGCTGCAGAGGGACAGCCTGCCTCACCATGGTCTTCACCATGGGCTGCAGGGGAATCTCTGCTCTGGTGCCTGGAGCACCTCCTCCCCCTCCTCCTTCACTGACCTTGGTGTCTGCAGAGTTGTTTCTTTCACATATTCTCACTCTTCTCTCCGGCTGCTGTTCCACTCCAAAGTTTTTTTCCCCCTTCTCAAATATTTTATCACAGAGGCACTACCACCACCGCTAATTGTCTCAGCCTTGGCCAGCAGTGGGTCCCTCTTAGAGCCAGTTGGCATTGGCTGTATCAGACATAGGGGAAGCTTCTAGCAGTTTCTGGCAGAAGCCACCCGTTTAGCACACCCTCCTACCAAAACCTTACCACGTAAACCCAATACAGGTGATATGAGAAAAACTGTCAGCAGAGCTACTACCCTGGATTTTGGGAGAGCAGGCTTTAGGCTCTTCAAGGAACTAGTTTGTAAGGTCCCCTGGGAATCTGCTTTCGAGGGTACTGGGGTCCATAAATCATAGAATCATAGAATCATAGAATTGTCTAGGCTGGAAGGGACCTTTAAGATCATCTAGTCCAACCATCAACCTAACTCGGATAAAAAAACCATCACTAAACCATGTCACTAAGCACTATCTCAACCAATCTTTTAAATACCTCCAGGGAAAGTGCCTCAACCACTTCCCTGTGGCGTATGAAGAAATCACGGGCTCGCAGATCATGCAGTAAGCGAATCCACTTTATTGCTACACAGAGAAACTTATATACACTAAGACACGAACCCACTCCCCTCGTAATGCCCAATCAAGGACTTAAAAAATATTTTTTACCTTCTACTGAGCTTATCACAATAATAGGTACTCTGCTACCAAGACAAGTTTTGGTTCCCAGACTGTGCTCTGTTTTTTGTCAGGATGTGCTTCAGGATGTGAAACTTGTGTTTCTCATTCCTCCCCTACTCTCAAGGTCGCTACTGGCACACACTGTTGCTCCAGATGCACGTAAATCTTAGCTGTGTGAGTGAACTTTAAGTGAACGCACATCTCCCCCTCTTTTATTAGTTAGAATAGAAATCAAAGCAAGGGTCATCATAACCTGGCACTGAACACCATGCGTCTGATTAATAACTGAACCTAGGAACCCAAAAAGAAAGAAAATTAAACAAAAGAGCAAAGCAGCTTCAAGGGCCTGGAAATTAACTAGCCAAGAAAGTCTTCTTTTTGGTATTTTCAAATTCATCCTTGTCCTGGGTTGAGAGACACAGGACTAACTTCTCTTCTAATGCTGGGGAAAATTGTACTTCTAGAAGACTCTAGTGTTTGAATTTGTGAAAATATTTACTTCATAGCCAGCCAGGCTCTGTGGGATTCAAGGTCTCAGTGTTTTCGAGCCTTGCCAGGTGCAGGGACAAGGAGGAGCAAGGCCTGGGCATTTGACCCAGGCTGGCCAACAGGATTATTTCATACCATGAACGTCACATTCAATATAAATTAGAAAAGTTTGCTGCATAGCTCTCTCTCCCTTGATGGCGGCGGGTCCAGACAACTCCTTGCCCTGGTGCCAGACCCTTGAGGCCTTCCCTTCCTCCTGAAGCCATTGCGCTCGCAGTGTCCGACATTTGCTGTCCACTGCTGGGAGTGCACAGCTTCCTACTGATATAATTGGCTGAGTATAATTCTTGTATATCTCATATCAGTATTGGGATTAATACTGGTTCTTTAGTCTTATTGTTAATTATTTAGTCTTAGTCTATTCAATCTATTTATATTTCAACCCTTGTGTTTCTTTCTGTTCCCCGATTCCCCTTTCCGGGTGGGGAGGGGCCATCGGGTGATAGAATAATTGTCTAAACGACAATAGATTGTTATGGGTTTTCTCAAACCATAACAATCCTTAAGAAGTCTAACTAAATGACCTATACCATCTTGCCCTTCCCATTCACGTGTAAAATTAACAGGTATCCATACTTCTGGTCATCTTCTAAAAGGAATAATAGTCATATAATTTCCTAATGCTAAATCAGCATGTATAATACAATTCTTAAAGAGAAAGGATTGTGCTTTTAACTATCATTAAAAGTTAGATTAAGATTACGAGCTAATGAGAATACATGGCCCTGGGCAACCTGGTCTAGTTGGGGGTGTCCCTGCTGACTGCTGGGAGGTCGGACTAGATGACCTTTAGAGGTCCCTTCCAGCCTGGACAATTCTATGATTCTATGATTCATATGGGTGAGTAGTACACACAGTTATGTTAGCATAATGCAAAACCGTTAGATTAATTAAGGTATTTTTTTCTGCATATACAACTGATATACAGTTCGTGTTAAACCTGGCAAAATTCAACTCCATAGATCTGTTTTAATGCTAGAATGATTGTCAGTATGAACATACTGAATCAAAGGTCCTGCCATTTCTCCATCATGCCAAATAAGGCTTGCATTATCCTCACTAAAAGATAATGCCAAATAATTACATTTTTGATTCCAAAAGGTGCCATGCAGACCCCAGTCAATAACGAACCCAAATGACAAATTTTATCTTTGAGGATACAACTTCAGACATGGTCTCCAAGCCAATTGTTGTAAATCTTGCATTTTTTGCAGATTGCGTGCTGGAAAATAGGACGAATATGGGATAATACCCTCCTCGTAAGTATTGCTTGGACTTAGGAAAGTGACCATAGTGTAATTAGTTTTGCCATTTAGTTTTAATCCAATAAGATGTAACTGAGTACTACTACTCAGTTCTGATTCTCGGGCCTAGTAACATTGGCCCATGTGACACACATGTAAGTCACTATAAAATGTCTGGTTAGTCTCAAAGGAATTGTTAAGATCATTGTAAGATGGTGGTAATCAAATTCCTCTTATCCATCTCGTGTCATTATTACTTAAAGGTGACACTGGATCCCACCATGTGAGAGGCCTAAACACAGGCAAGACATACATATGATAATGCAAGACACATTCAACATGATTAAACCTGAGGAAGATTAGAATCTTCCTTCTTATCTTTGCCTCGAGAGACGTCTTCAACAGATTCAACAGATAAAGAAACACAACCATAACCACGTCCCCATGACAACAAGGGTACTGGACCCATCCATTGTCCTGACTGTAAGTCTTTATAAAATACAGTAGGCTTCATATTTGTCTGATCTGGCAAACCATATCGCCGTTGATTAGCAGTCAAATTGTCAGCACGCGTAAGATTCAAAAAGTTCAAAACATAAGTGGCTTTATCTA
>QJSC01002289.1:75665-97057 GCA_003697955.1 Calidris pygmaea | reverse complement strand
AACTTTGTGCGTCGCAAGGTTTCAGCCCCAGAGAAGCCTCAGCCCCCAGTGGTGACAGCTCTTCCATTGAGCGAGAACCGGGCGAGTCGGGTGAGCACCGTGGGTCGGAGGCACGAGGGGTCTGTGGGGGCTGCAGCGAGCGTGGGGCTGGGGAAGGGCTGCTGGGCGGTGGGGCCAGTGGCCCCGGCCTCGTACCAGCCAGCCTCACCCGCGCCCGAGATCAACTCCCCGGCGGGCTCCGGGCTGGGGTTCATCCCGTGCAGTAACAGGTGTGAGCATCCACGCAGCGTTTTGATGGTCATGTATGATACTGCATACAACAGGCTCCTGGGGAAAAACAGCTTTTACATGAGTCTCTGTAACGTGTACTGAATCTTCTTTTGAAAATACTCTTAGCAAAATTAAACTGATGTTGCCCTTCCTTTGCAGGCAGGCTTTACCGGAAAGCAGAACTTAGATATGTATTATTTTTTTTTCCCTTGATTTGTTACTGGTATTGAATTACAAAACTTTGTTCCCCATGTAGTAGGGAATACTGATAAGGGGTGCGATAAGGTGGGTTTTTTTACTTGAGCAAATTGTAAGGCTTTGTTGGAAGCTGTGTACTCAGCTCTCTTGTTACGTCTGTGATATTTTTTTTGCTGTTTGGTTTTTCACCTGCGGCTGGGGAGTTCAGCTGGGGTCACAGCTCAGGCAGCACGTGCTCTCGCAAGCACGGGATGGGGAGTGGGAAAGGCCTGTGCTGTGAACCTGGCACCGAAGTGACCCTGGCTTCTAACAAAAGAAAAAAAAAAAAAAAAAAAGAAACAGCACTTTTGCTGTTTGTTGTTGTTGCTGTCGGTTGGGTGATCTGGCTCACAGCGAGGTCACCCCAGATGGTTGCTCCAGTACCGAGGAGCTGTCAGACAGTGGGAGGAAGAAGGTGCGCCTTAAATCCAGCTCTGCTGTCACTGTGTTTTGTTTGTGGCTGCAGCTGATCTGCTGGCAATCAGCAAGATCTCCCGCTGTAGTTTGGGATAAAATGAATGGATATTTCATTGCTGCTGAAGCAGGAGAGCCTCCCTGCCTCCAGTCCTAGCAAAATGCTTCCTTTGCTCACCTTGACCTGGCACTGGGGTTTGTCGGGCCCATATATGAGCAGATTTAACCCAACAAAGCAGCAAAATCAACATAATCTCTGGGCTGTGTGTTATGGCCATTTGAGCAGGAAGGCAGTCACGTTCCCACGGCTGGTGTGATCAGGCGTGTGCTTGGATTGATCTGGCTGATCTGATTATTTTCCTGTGACACCGCAGGCTCCAGAGTAGCTGCCCCCCGCAGCTGGAAAGGAGGTGGTGCCACTAGTGTTGCTGTTGGAAGTTTTCAGGGTAGAAGTGCTACCGGGAAGGATTTTAAAGAGAGCTGGAGTGGGATGCTGCTTGTCTTAGATGCTTCAGTTGATGCTGATCCGGAGAAGATGGCTCTGTGTAGGACAGTGGTCTCAAGCTTTAGCTTTAGCTGGATTTCTGGCTAACACTCTGCCCAGGTCGTGTCTCCTGCACTGAGTGAAGCTCTGGACCTTTCACCAGATGCAGCCACAAGCTTTGAATTTGCAACCAATTCTCCCTTTCTGTTTTGTCTCCTGATGTTGAGCTGCCCTGGGCAGAGCTGTCTGACAGTCTCAGGCTGCAGTTAGAAGACATTTCTCTTGTGGACTGCTGCAGGCTGACATCTTTCATCAGTTTGTGATTTGAACAAGCATTTCCTTTTCCTTTCACTAACATTGCTCTTCCCTGGGTGACAAAGTGGTAATTTTGGCCACGTGGGCTGTCATAATAAAGCATATGGAGCCCTAGACAGGGTGATTGCAAATATCCTGATCTTAGTTGCACCTGGAAAGTGAGCTGTATTTATGCTTGAAGTCCAAAATTTATAAACTTTTCTATACGTAAAACTTGTCAGGTTTCTAATAAAGGAGGGAAAAGTTGGGTATAAGTCGGAAAAGTATCTTCTAAGCTTGAACAATTTCGATTTTAAAAACAAAGTGATTTGTCCGACCGAGGGTTTTCCTGATAGCTAACTTTTAAACGATAAAGCATTAATAAATAAAGATAAAGTTTAATTAATATGCAACCTGCCCGTTTGCAGGAGGGCGTTGGCTCACAGGCTGTTTGTGACAGCCCCGTGGGGTCTGACTGCCTGGCGCACACTGAGCAGCTCTGATGTCTGTGCCCAGCGTTCCCCGCAGCGCTTGCTCTGACTGAACGTCCTGGTCGTTTCTTTTCAGGTGGCTGGACCAGAAGAACATTCTGCAGGACGGTGAGAGCGCTGCCCGTGCAGTTTAGTTATACCTGTGTGGTCTTTTTAGATTATAGAATGTAGTTTTGCCTAACTGGATGGTAAACGTGAATAAAATTCGGCTCAAAGTTGACTTTCATCCTTTCTTCATATTTGATACTTGTGATTGTGCATGGACAAGGTAGATTTTTAACATGCTGCAAGTGTGTATAAAGGCAAGTAAAGGAATGTAAAACTACTTCTGCACTGACACTCGTGGCTTGTCCCCAGGGCAGTCACCCGCTGGAGATGAGCAGTGCTCTCTAGACGTGGTGCTCTGGGGATCTGCAGGGATAATTCAGCCTTGAATTCAGCAGCAGTGAAGGATTTGGGAGCATCTCCTCGCTGTGCCAAGCTCCCGTCTCCACTAGAGGGTGTGAAGCTCCGCCAAATGGTTGAATTTCACTGAAACCGGAAAACGGGGGAGAGAAGGACTTTCTTCCATTAATCGGCTCCGCGGGCAGCGAGGCCGCAGTGGGATTACGTTCCCGTTGAAGATCCCCGCTCTGCGCGTTGGCAGCAGCCCAGGCTCCTTGTGCGTTACACAACCCTCAGCTGGGCTGGCCGTGAGTCCATGTGATGGTGCTCGGCCCTGGCCAGCAGAATTACTGGTGAGCAACGTGCGTGTGTGCCTGGGGGAGCCACCTCTGCTGTGGGTCTGGAAGTGCCCACCTCCAGCGCAGGGACCTGGAACAGGTCGCTCAGAGGGTTGACTTGCACACGCCAAGTTCCCTTTCTTTCCACCTGGGTAGTAAAATGTGCCCGTGATAACAGCAAGTAGTAACTTTTCACTCGCAGTGTGGAGAGCCTGGCTCCTAGATTGCCTTTCATGGCCTTTCCACTCGATCTGGGACACTCCCAAGCCAAGCCTGAGGCCAATGTGATGCAAAATGCAGTGAACCCGTGCTCCTTGCTGGGTTGTGTGTGTTGTTCCCTGGGCTTAGTGCTCATAGGAGGTGCTGCAGAAGCCTTTCAGCTCACGGTGGCCATGCTGGCTCCTTGTCTGAATACAGGATTTCTTCCTGGCTAAATTTTGCCTTTTAAGAGTCATGTTAAGAATGAATTCCTGAGCAGAACCCAGCAGTGCTGGCTTTGCCCCAGCGCTCGCAGTGCTTGAGGAGTGCCTAAAGGAGAGATGGACATCTTTGGGAGTACGCGATCACTGCAACTTGAGATGCTGAGGAGCACACGTTCCTCTCACGCTGCTGGTACCAGGAGGGGTCCGAGGAGCTTGATCTTTCCATCTGAGAGGGGAACACTCATTGGCTGAAGGACAGTCTGTGCCAGTTGCTGCTCCTCCTGCAGCCGGCTGTGTGTCGGGGTGGAGAGCCATGGGGAGGCAGCCGGAATGGGGTGGTGCTTGTGGGGCTGAGGAGTGTGAGTGGGGAGGGTGGAGAGGGCAGGGGTGCTTGTGGGAAGGGCAGTCCTGCAACGGTTTTTCTGCCTTTGCTTTGTTTTCAAGGAAAATTCACATCTTTGTGATGTGAAATTTGACCACGGGGCCACTTTGACCCTGTGGCTTCTGCAAAAATCGTGGCAACGTTCTCTGTGAAGGTTTTAATTCCGAATGGGTGAGTAAGGAGCTGGTCATCATTTGCCTTTAAAAAAAAAAAACAAAAACGTTTTTCCCCCAGCTTCTCCTGGGGGATGCTGTGTCTTGATACGGTCACATGCACGTGAGTGCCAAGCGTGGTCCCCAGCCTCTGGCACCTCTCCCGGGGTCTTGCTGTGAAAAGAGTCCGGCAGCTGAAGTCATTATTTGCACTAGAAGGGCCGTTGCAGTAAAAGCCTCTTTGGGCTGGTGGGTACGGGCAGGACGCAGCCTCCGCCGGCTCAGCGTGCTGAGGTCTCTGCTTAACCGACACACAAAGTGGATTAGAGATTGTCCACAGCCTTCATTTGAGGAAAGCCCAACCCAGCTGGGAGAAGTGGGTCAGTTGGATATTTGGGGCTGTGTAACTTGCAAATCATGCTTAAGGATCTTATTTGTTTAGCAGCTGGAGTGACTCAAATCGCGTTGTAGAAGTGGCCTGTGCCTGTCTGGAGCAGGGTGATGCATCCCCTGTCCCTGCTTGCCTTCTCCAGAGCCTCTCGTGGCCCTGGGATGATGGGTGCACCCTGGTTCGCTCATCAGTTGCCCATTTGGTTTTCCTATAACTCGAAGCTGCTGTGAGCCTCTTAAATAGTAACTGAGAATGTATTGCCAAGAAAGAACAGGCAAACACCCTCACCAGTCAGGGTGGGTATTCCGTGGATATGTTTTGAAGCCTGTGCTGTTTTCCTAGTTTTGTGGGCAAAATTAATCCCTGCCGTGGTTAGCTCCAGACTTTCCCAGCGGGGAAATTGTATTTAGCCCTGTGGTCAACAAGGTGCTTATCGCCCTCTCCCTCGCTGCTCCCTCTTCCATGAGGGAAGGTGGGCAATGTCAAAGAGCTTGTCTTTCCCGAGGATTTCCCCCCTGTGTCCCCAGCAGGTTGGTGCTGGGTGATGCAAGGGCGGCTGCGAGCCCTGCATACGTTGCAGAGGAACCCAGGAGAGGTGCTGAGGGTGCTGGTGGGGATGGTGGGTCGCACTCAGACGCAGTCCTTGTGTCCCCAAAGCGGTCCTTTCTCCTTGAAACACGCCATTTATTTATTTTCCTTCCGTCAGCTGTGAAGGAGGTTGCGCGCAAAATGCTTTGGCCACCGCTGAAGCTCCGTGGTTTTGCAAACACAACCCCACCGCCGAAGCATGAGTAATTGTTTGGAGGAGCCTCGGCCGCCGTTTGCGCCCCGTGCGCTGCGATAAGGTCGAGCCACGCGCTTGTTTGTGCCGTTTGCAAGCCGTTCCTTCCGAGCGGGGAAGAACAGCTCATCTCATGAGTTACACGAGTCTCCAGAGCAGTGAGTTATCTCCTTGGACGCGCTCCCCGTGCTGATGGTGAGCTGAGGAAGCTGCTTTGTTGGAGCAAGGCCTTTGCTTGCTGGAGGGAACGTTGCTCTTTGGCAGGTCACAGTCCTGGTGGCCCTCCCAAGTGCTGCGTTACCCTGCCCTGGGGCAGCACGGTGCCTTTGCTCCCCACGTGGCCCCTGGGTCTCTGCAGCTTCTGATCCATCTCTGGCTCTGTCAGCCTCCTTGGAAATGGCTCCATGGGTGGGAGACACTCGTAATGCTTCACACCGGTGGGTGGGTGGGCAGCACCCGACCTTCCAGCCCCAGGCAGCTCAGCTCCCCTCTGCTCTTCCTGTATGCTGCTGGGTCCCTGTTTCCCACCACATGGGGTTTCACTGAATTTCACTGAATTTTTAGAGTTGGAGGGGACCATAGAGATCATCTAGTCCAACTCCCCTGCTGAAGCAGGATTGCCTGGAGCTTGTCAGAGCATGTTACTCAGGACTGCATCCAGGCGGGTCTTGAAAATCTCCAAAGAAGGGGACTCCACAACTTCCCTGGGCAGCCTCTTCCAGGGCTCTGGCACCCTCACTGTGAAGAAGTTTTTTCTCATATTTGAGTGGAACCTCTTATGTTCCAACTTGTGCCTGTTGCCCCTCGTCCTCTCACTGGGAACCACTGAAAAGAGTCTGGCTCCCTCCTCCTTCAACCCACCCTTGAGATACTTGTCAGCATTAATAAGGTCCCCCCTCAGCCTTCTCTTTTCCAGACTAAAGAGTCCCAGCTCTCTCAGTCTTTCTTCATAAGGGAGATGCTCCAATCCTTTCTCTGCTCATTTCACCCTGTCCCTGTGTCCTAACACAGCTCCTCCGGCCACTCTGGGGACATGGGGACGGGAGCTGCTCCAGCAGCCTGGCACTGCGGGAAGGGAGCTGGAGTGCTCACCGTGCCCAGCTCAGGCTGGCTCTTCTTGCTCCTCGCAGGGAGCTGCTGATGCTACTCACTCGCCTGGCAGAAAAGCACTTTATTGTAGCTGGATGAAGGAGCTGGGCTGGCCCACAGAAGGTCCCGGTGGGCGCTGGGTGAGCCAGACCTCTGCCTTTTGGCAGCATCGAGCCCTTAAGTCAGCTCTGCGGGTCAGGGAGCTACAGCCTGACCTGCTCTGCTTGTCCTCGCCTGCTGTCAGCTCACAGCTTTCTCCATTCCTCCATTTCTGACTGGTGAGGTCACGCTCTGCACATCCTGTGCTTTTTTGGAAAATGTTCTGCCCGTTGTGTTTTTCTGGGAGACCGGGATCCGTCCTGCAACGTAAACCCAAGGCACTGAGCACAGACGCTCCTTGCAATCTTCTCTCCTGCCTCTGACCACAGAACTGGGGTTTTTAATGGCTTCTCAGCAGTTCTTGCTGCAAGGGAAAATCCTGCTGGACTGGAGGCCCCGGAGATGTCGGTGCTGAAGGTCATCCCTGAGCTCTGCCAGCAGCCGGCGGCATCTGGTCCCTGCTGAATCTGCCCAGCAGCGTCGCCCAGGACAGCAGGCAGCTCTGCGGTGACAGCAGACAGTTCTTCATTGAAAAATGGGTCTGTGCAGGATGGTGGAGTCAGGGCACTGGGTTTGGGGAAATACTGCCCTTTCTGACATGCAGCTGATTTCTTTTCCCTGGCAGGAAAGTGCCCCAGCTCGTGGCAGGGCTGTGATACCATCGCTGTACGTGAGGGTCACCCATGGCACGGCAACATCCATGGGCTTTTCTGCCTATTTGGATGCCAGACTTATTTGGGAGAAGTAAAACTTCGGGTCAGGACTCTTGGACCAGGATGCAAATTCTCTGCAATGACTTTATTTCTTCTGTAAGAGGAAAAAAAATAAAAAATAAAAATAAACTCCTTTCCACTGGCGAGCTCTGGTTGCAGGTGCAGTAAAAGCAGTCAGTGCCCTCTCTGCTGTGCTGGCAGACACCGGTGACAGCAGATAGTGCCACACACAGCTCTGCCACCCGCCACCACGGCCTGATAAGGAGGTTTGTGCTTGATAAAGTCTGTATAACCTGCTGGGGCAGAGCAGCCACGTTCGTCTTCTTGTCGGACTAATCAGGAACTGCTAAATGGAAAAAGAGGAAAATCAGACTGGCAGAAGGCAGTGGGGGCTGTCGGGCTTTTCTCTCAGTAAAACCGAGTACAAGGCTGATGGCTTTTGTGTGGCTGGAGCAGGCACTGCAGCTCCTCGGTGCTTTCCAAACGCCACTGTTGGAAATGTCTTTGGAACCAGAGGCTCAGGAAGGACATGGACCTGGTGGAACGGGTCCAGTGGAGGGCCATGACGATGAGCAGAGGGTTGGAGCACCCCTCCTGTGAAGACAGGCTGAGAGCTGGGGTTGTTCAGCCTGGAGAAGAGAAGGCTCCGGAGAGACCTTAGAGCCCCTTCCAACATCTGAAGGGAGCCTTTGTCAGGAAATGTAGTGGCAGGACAAGGGGTAATGGTTTTAAACTGAAAGAGGGGAGATTTAGATGAGATACCAGAAAGAAATTCTTTACTGAGAGGGTGGTGAGAGCCTGGCCCAGGTTGCCCAGAGAAGCTGTGGCTGCCCCATCCCTGGAGGGGTTCAAGGCCAGGCTGGATGGGGCTTGGAGCAACCTGCTCTGGTGGGAGGTGTCCCTGCCCAGGGCAGGGAGTTGGAACTGGTTGATCTTTAAGGTCCCTTCCAACTCTGACCATTCTATGATTCTATGGCAATCAAAGGGCAAAGTGTTCCCTCCTCCCCAGCCAGCACAGGGCATGGAGGACAAGCCAGAGCCAGCCTCCTTCCCTGATTTTTCATATCAAATTAGTCTTCCAGGCTGAATAATTATTCTCTCTTCCAGGCAGGGTTTAAAGGCGTTGTTTTTATTGATGGGAGGAGGGTTCTCCTCCTAAAGAATGACTCCCCGTCACGGAGCCCTGGTCTGGCCATCTCCTGAAGGCTGAAGGAAGCTGCCTGGGTACAGAAAGGCTGGGAAGTCGTAATGCTGTGAGTGTTTCTGCTCACAGTCCTTGATCCCAAATTCAGTGCTTTAGAATTACAGCTTCTTCCTTCTCCCTTAAAGTTTCTGAAAAAAAAACAAACCAAAACCAAACCAAAAACCAACCCACCAAATGGTCTGAATTTGGCCTGATTTGAGTTTTTCAGTGCTGGAATTTCCTGTGGAATAGAAAACCTGGGACTGGGCAAGGGGTCATAAAAGATGTGTGAAAGTAAAAACCCTGCTCTGCTGAGCTGCCTTGATATTGCTGGAATCTGGTTTTGTGCTCTCACGTGGGCTGTTTCTTTTTAACTGGTGTGGGCACAATGTTCTGTATTTAAAATACATGCCCTGTTCCCTTTGGGACAGAGGGGGAAAAATGACCTGCTGCTTCCCGCAGCCAGCTGCAGTGGAGAGGGGTTTGGAGCATGAAACCCTGCGGGTGCCTACAAGCAGAGGATGGATGGAAGCACCCTTCCCCTGGCCACAGGATGGAATAAAATAGCTGATTCCTTTTCTGATGCATCGAATGCTAAGCATTTTTCCTCCTAGGTAGAAAGCAGGAGAGCAGTGAGTGCCTTTGGCTGCCCGTGGGAGCTCCCTCCCATTTTACAGATGGGAAAAGCAAGGTATTTTCTCTGCACCCCTGGTCCCTCGTTGTCCCTCTCCATGCACAGCTTTTTCCATGCTCTGATACTGCCTTGCTGTGACAGTGTGCTCCCCCCCTGGGCCCCAACCTGATCTTTATCACCTGTAACCCTCCCCAAGTGATAACCCCTCGTGGTGGTTGCAATGGGTGTATCTAGTGGTGGTGGCATCCGTGGTGGCTCAAAGGTGGCTCCAGGGAGAGAGATAACAGCACAGTAGCCCAGGGCTAACGAGCAAAGCGCCCACCTAACCGCAGTGCTGCTACTGTAGTCAATATGCAAATGTGACTGTAAGTCAATCATCTTACCCTCATAAATAGCGAACAGCCCAAGAGCCTTTGGAGCTCTCCTGAGAGGCAGCAGGCTCAAGGACCTCCCATTGAGTAGGGATGCCTCTCAAGATTACTCCTCGAGGTTAAGAGATTCCTTGCTGCAACAGATCCTCAGTAAGTGGTTTATTGCATGCTAAACTTTGAAATTCTTAGCTAAGTGATATAAAGGAATGATTGAGCATATGTAATCATTTAGACATAAACCATTGATCAAGTCTGGGGCTAGGATTGAATCCAGCCGCACCCAGACTCCTCTCTGAGAAGGAGTTCAGAAAGCCAGGGCGTCCTCTCTGAACCTCAACTCAACGGGGGGGTCTCCCTGATGGTTCTGTCTGCCCCTGTCCTCTATGCTGTAAATAACCAAGTGGGCCTTGCCATGGAATCTTGTTAAAACAGTCAAATTTACTATCAAACTTTGTTAAATCAATGATTTGCATCAATAAACACATTGCTGTTTCTTTCCTACGAGTGAAGAGCATCACTCCATCTGTGACACTCGCAAGGCAGAGCAGAGGGAAAGGGTGGCCGTGGTGGATGGTGCCCAGCAGCCGCATCCAGGTGTACTCATCCAAGCCCAGGAGCGATGATGGAAGGTAGGTCAGGGACCAACTGTGTCCTCCAGTGCCAGATCCTGGTACAAAGCCAGGGTCGTAACCCAGCCAAGCAAATCCTTCATCAGCTGAGCGTGAAATGGGTATTTATGTGCGCAAGTCAGAAATAAGGAGGAAGGAGGCGTTTGCATATGCACCCATGTTTTACCTCAACTGCAGATGGGCCAAATCCTGAGCACTGGGGCTGGGCTGGGAGGAAAGTCAGACCCCGGGAAAGGGGAGCAGGTCCCATGGGGGATATGGCTGCAGCAAATGGAGGCCGGGGTGGGCAGGAGGCTGCCAAGGCAGGGCGAGTCACTGAGCAATGGGGAAACCTGCTTTGACTCCAGAGCTCATCCCAGCAAGTGCCTTGCTGTGGAGGTGGCTTGTCCCCTCATGTTAAGCCCTCAGCCCCCATAGCCATGAGGCCACCTCACTCTTCTGCCCGGTCAGTCCTCAAGAGCTGGCCAGGAACCAGCACCGTTCAGTGACACATTGCGAGCCCGGCTGTGCTCTGAGACTGACTTCTCCTCTCCCCTCCTCTGCTCCTGCTTTGTGCTTAGGCTGGAAGAGCTTCAAGGGCTGTGCCTGGCAGGCTGGACCTTGAGCTGGGACAGGAACCGGTTCATGCTGCCAGCCTGTTATGCAAAGCGTTGAACTTTGCATTGTCGGAAGAGGAAATGTCTGTACTTTCGCTCTGATTCATTCGGTAATTGTGAGCATGGAGTTCTGAGGCTGTGGCCTCCTCTGCTGTGTAAACAGCCAGAGAACTGCCCAGTTTCCACCCTTCCTCCTTCTCCACCATCCGTTGAGGAGGCTCCAGTAGCTCTCTTAACGCCTGACACCTGGGAATAGTGCTAGCAACCACCAGCTCCAGCCAGATCCTTCCACTCAGCATCGCTCAGCCTTTAGTGAAGGTTCACCTCTGCTAAGAGGCTCCTTTTAGCTGCTCCCTTGAGAGCCATTTTTAGCTCTGGCCGTAGCATTGGTCTTCCTTCAGCAGCAGATAGAAGTCCTGCGGTTACTGCTGGAGGGGCAGCATGGGTTGCAGGGAGGTGACATTGGGGTGTCTCACTGTCCCATGGCTGGGCTGGGTACTGCCAGAGCATCACCTGGGCCCTTAGTTCCCACCCGTGCCAGGACTGTAACAGCAGGAGTTGATTTCAGTCACTGTGCTGTGAGGATGAAGGGAAGGAGAAATCAAAGAAAGCTTAAAAATATATATTCTTTGAATCTATAGCTAAGAAATCCGCCATGGCTCCAAGTCGGACCTTCCAGCCAGAGGTGAGCGGGCTTCATTTGACAGCTATTTCTTAAATATTTAAAAAGCTGCCTGGAATAAACTGAATGCTTCCGAGTAGTGACCTAAATTCCGCTTGCTGTAAATTTCAATAGAAAGTGGATTTGTGTGCCTGCCAGGAGCAGGCCACTTTGCAGCTTCATTGATCTGCCCAAACCATGTGCTGTGCAAGTGCCTTCCTCAGCAGATTTTTAAAGAGCTCCCTGCTGCACACTACTATCCCGAGATGTGGCTTCTTTCCTTGCTTTTCTCCTCCCTTCCTCTCTTTTTTTTTTTTTTTGCTTCCTGGTGCAAATGCATCATTTGTTTACTAATCACGTCGCGTCGTTAGCTGTGTGGAGTCATCCCACCGGCTGTGTGGGCAAGGAGGCAGCAGCTGGGAAGGAAAATGTCACTCTCCTTCAGCTCGCTCGATGTGCTTCGCTCTCAAATCCCATCCCACGCTGTGGAGGCCAAAGACTTTTGCCACCCCGCGGGCTGCCTGCAGCTCTCCAGCAAGGTCACCTGGGGTTCTGACACCCCCTCCAAGAAGCTTCCTTCCCTTCTGCTGTCCCCAAAGCGCTGTCTGTCCCTGTGCAACCACGACTTTGGATCTGTGGAGAGGTGTGATGGTAGCACAGATGGCGTACACTGAGTCTTGCTGGGGAAGAAAGCCTGGGGAGACGTGGTGCTGCCAGACCTCGGGGTGCACGAGCAACATGTATCTCCCCATGCCTGAGTAGGGTCTCAGCTGATGCTGAGCTCCCTTCCCGTGGCAGAATATTTGTAGCCCACCTGCCCAGATTAAAGGTAGTGTAGGGGGGCTCCATGCAGCCACCATGGGGACACAGGGCCTCTGCGAAACTCCAGCTGCCCCTGCCTTGTCAGACATGGAGCGATTGCCCAGTTGAGCTGAATTAATGGGCGAGGGGAAAGGTGAGATGTCCGTGTACCCCTGAAGTTGGGTGCTCAGCCCTGCCTTCCCTGAAAGGAAGCCCAGAGAAAAGAAGGCTCCAGGGAGACCTTAGAGCCCCTTCCAGTCCCTGAAGGGGCTCCAGGAAAGCTGAGGAGGGACTCTTGATCAGGGAGTGAAGTGATGGAATGAGGGGTAATAGTTTTAAACTGAAAGAGGGGAGACTTAGATTAAAGAAGAGGTTGGAGAGAAACATCCCCTGCTTCTAACCAGCATCTCTGTGTCTTGCTTATGGCTGAACATCGGGAAGAGATGTCTGGGGAGGCCTCCAGTGGTCCTCTTGCTGTACGGATGATGAAAGTGGGAGGAACCCCCATGCTGGAGCTGTGGAACACAGGGCTCTCCTGTCGAGGACTGTCATGGAGGCAGCTTTCTTGGGCTGAGTTTTGGCAAGATAGTGGCATGGCTGGTCCAAAGCAGCAGCCGCCTTTCCCCTGCCTTTCCCTGCCCTTTGGCTGCCAGCACAGAGAGTGTCCAGGCACGGTGAACCTGACTGTCCTCTCTGCTGCACAATGGGGATTTATTTCCAGAAGTTAAACCCAGGGTCTGAACAAAGAGGCCACAGCCAGGGCCGGGAATATGGGCAATTTTGGGGACCCTTGTTGGCTGTCAGCATCCAGACAAGGGCTAAATTCATTGCCCATCAATCTGAGATGCTCTGCTGGTTTTCCGGCTTCTCAGCGTCTCTGCTGGAGTTTCCTGTTATTTATTTGCCCGAGGTCTAAGGAGTCCTGTTCCCTCCTACTGCCAGCACCCTCAGCTTTTCCTTACTCTGGTCACCAGTGTGGGGTGTTTCTCGCCTGTCTCCAGGTGGCTTCATCTGTCCCCAGCTCCAGGACAGGCAGGGAGGAAGGACAATTGGAGGCAGGAGGTCTCCTGGCTCTCTCCTGCTTTGGATTTGGGCAGTGTGAGTGGTTCAGCCCTTTTGATGGGAGGCAAATGGTGCCTGGGAAGGGGAGGCTCCACAAGGTCCCCTGTCTGCACCCAGCAGAGTGGCTCTGGGGACCATGCTGGCCCAGCCGTGGCTGGGAACTGGGCACCAGGAGCTTCCCTGCTTCACTCCCCTGCCCAGCAGCCCCCAGTCTGGGCTTTGTGGCTGGAGAAAATGCACTTGTTGGTGCCAAAGAAATGGGTGGTCAGGGTGTAGCTCCCAGGGAAATGGGGTTTTAAGTGTTGGGAACATCCCCAAAGCAGCAGCTTCTCTCTGCGACCCATGAGGGGGTTAAGTGAAAAATGAAATTTCTCTCTATCTCCTTCCTTGTGCTTTCTCATCTCCGCCAACGGAGTTGAAGATGGGGGAGGATTTTTTTCCTATATTTAGCCTTGGAGAAATTGCTATAACTAATCGGCTTTAGCATACTGGGCTTCTCTCTTTTATTTTATCTTTTTCTGTCACTAAGTCCTTGTCATGTGGCTGTGGACTGGGGCTCACTGGCTCTCGCTGTTTGCTGGGCTCAGGTTTTGGGTTTTTTTTATGGAGTCAATTAATAACCCATAAAAATAACACCTCCAGCTGTTCCACTTGCAGCTGCCGGGCTGGAGTCTAATTACCCGGCCTTGGATCCCAAATCCTGCTTTGCATGTAAAAGTGCCAGTGAACAGGAGCAGGCAGAGGAGATGGCAACGTGAAAAAAAAAAAAAAAGGAATGCGGTTTGGGGGTGCTATTTTTAGCCTTTTCAAGCCCAATGTAAAAAGACCCTTAGGCTGCTTGTGTCCTGCTGAATCTGATCATATGCACAATATTGTTCCCGTGGCAGAGCGCAGCAGCCGGGGTGGGTTGGGGTTTATTTTTGGCAGTTAGCGTGCCTGCATCTGAAATCTCCTTCTGGGTTAGTTTGAGCAGCGCTGTGTCGATGTGGCTCACATCCATGTGCTAATGGGGTTATTTTTTGCAGTCACCTGTAGTTCTCTTGTGTGCTGCTGACCGTGCCAGTGCTGGATGTGGCCAGGGCAGGGAAGGCACACAGTTCCTCACCCAGTGTGGAGATTCCATCTCTCAGAGTGGTGGTAAAGGGGTGCCCAGCCCTCCTCAAAAAGTCCTTTCCTATGGATCAATTTAGCTGGAGCTCTGGTGGATATACAATGAGCTGGATCCAAGGGTCTGGAGAACAAGTCTTACGAGGAGAGGCTGAGGGAGCTGGGGTTGTTCAGCCTGGAGAACAGGATGCTGAGGGGAGACCTCCTCACTCTCTACAACTCCCTGAAAGGAGGGTGTAGTGGGGGGGCTCGGCCTCTTCTCCCAAGTCACAGGCGACGGGACAAGAGGAAACAGCCTCAAGGTCACCAGGGGAGGTTTAAATTGGATATTAGGAAAAATTTCTTCTCCGAAAGGGTTGTCAAGCATTGGAATGGGCTGCCCAGGGAAATGGTTGAGTCACCATCCCTGGAGGTATCTAAAAGACATGTAGATGTGGTGCTGAGGGACATGGTTTAGTGGTAATTTGGCAGTGTTAGATTAATGGTTGGACTTGATCTTAAAGGTCTTTTCCAACCATTATGATTCTATAATTCTATCTCCTTCCTGTGTATTCCTGTCCATCTTGCACACTCTCCTGCTTCCCGAGCTGGATGTCACCTGCTGGGCAGATTTGTCCTCTGCTTCTCTGGACCCTGGGGGTCTGGCCTCTGCTTGGCTGGTGCTGCCTCCCCTCCCACCTCTGACCTCTTCATCTGCCCTCTTGATGCCTTCTGGGTGCTCAAGACCCCCCTCCTTTCCTGCTCCCCTGGACTTCCCCATGTGGACAAGGGGTGCTGAGGTTGGGGCACAAGCACTGGGCTTGTTTCCAGTCTCTCTCCAGGGAGCTGTACTGGGGCATATCAGTTCTTTCCATCACTGGGCTCTTGTTTAATTCAGGCTCAGGCTGGTTATGACTAAAAGCAAATCCAACAGAACAGCTGTTCATTAGCTAATTTGAAATACTTAGTGGTCACACATTAGTTTGTAGCTACCAGCTTGAAACCACGACTGCAAATAGGCTTCCTGTGCTGGAGATCATCCCCTTCATTAAACCAAGTTATTCTGAGACTGCTATTTGGAAGCTGCTCTCAGAAAAAAACTCCTACACATCCCGCTTGCACAGGGGTTGCAGAAACAGCGCTCGACTCAAAAGGCAACTCCTCCTCTTCCTTCTCTGCTCAGTACCCCCTGCACCATGCCGACAGCTAGAAGAGCCAGGAGGTGTTAAATATATCATCCCTCATCCCTGGAGAGATGGAGCCAAACTCTCGGTGGGTATCCCTTCCGTGGAGCTCTGCTACCAGCTCGCTTGTCCAGGGAGAGAGGATGCCATCCATCTCTGTTCACTCTTGCCTAGCAAAGAGATTGCAAACGTGGCTTTCCGTCACGCGGTACATTAGCCAAATTAGTTCCAGGACAGGGAGTCAGCCAGCGGTGCTCGAGGCCGAGACAGATTAATGCTGCAGCCATGTCAAAACCAGCAGCGTGCCAGCTCCCCGGCCGCAGCCAGTCTCCTGCTCCGTGGTGCCCTCCACTTTTCAGGAGCACTGAACCCGCTGGAATCGGTGACACGGACAATTCCATCGGCAGGAACATCAGTCTCTAAATTGTGCTCCCCATTCAGGCTGCCGCCGCTGCGAGTGGGTGACTTTTTTTTTTTTTCACGGGTCTTGCTTGCTTTCTTTAACTCCCAGACGCCTGTGGAGCACAGGAAGGTTCCTCCCCCCGACAAGGAAAAAGAAATTAGCAAGCAGATCGAGCGTGGATAGCAAATAATAAGATTGCCTTGGATACAGGACGGGAATCCATGCGAAGAATTCTGCCCATCGGGGTAGACAGATAAGCAGCATTTCTAGGGCCAGCAAATAGCTTCGTGAGACTTCTGCTTCTCAAGTGTTTTCTAAGAGAGCCTTGGGTGAAGGCTGCCAGCACAGCACAGGTCCACAGACAGCGCGATTTGAACAAATAAACCCTGAAATAGCTATAGTGATGGTTATTTTGGTGTGCGAGCGCCTCATAATGATATGCCTCCTTTTCCTTCAGGAACAAGTGGCACAGACACACACTGTTCGGCCGGCAGAGCGGCAGCCACAGAGGAGGCTTGTCCCGACACAGCTCCAGTGAAAGGGTGCAGTGTTTGCCCAGGGGGTGCAGACCCAGAAGGACCCAGAACTGGGGGAGTCAGTGCTGTCAAAGGAGCTGGATTTGTGGAACGCTTTTAATAATAAGTAATTGTTTCTTATTACCCCTCTGGTATTCAAAAAAAAAAAGTAAAAATCAACATTTTACAGGCAAGCAGGGACAAAGTCTGTACCTGGTGAGCGACACAACAGCTTGATTCAACGCTTGTTGAAGTAGATGAGAGCATTTGTGCTGTCAGGCTCATTAAAGAGAGGGATAGTAAACAGCCGTTGTTTTTATTTTTACAGGAAATTTACTCATCCTTGCATTTGCTGTGCCTCCTGGCTGAGCCTGGTATTTTTTAAGGATGGAAGAGTGTTATTAATGAACTGATCAGATCCAGGCACTCCTTTAACTCATTTAAAGAGATGACTGGTGACAGGCTGTTCCCTGGGGGGCAGGTACCCCACATCTCACAGGCAGTGGCAAATGGGGTGTTTCCAAAGGCAACTGGAAAAGCTGGGGATTCCCAAGAGCCCAGTAGCCCCTTCCTTGCTTGCAACTCCAGCTCCTTGTGTTACAACCATGGCATCTTCAGCAACAATAGAATACTCCAGCAAATAAGTCATCATCCATGTGTTTTTCCCTTTATCCTGTAAAAAAGGTCATGGGAGTGAGTTCCCTTTGACATTTTAGTCCCCCTGTGCCATCTCCTGATGATAAAGGATAAAATAATCCTGTGGGAGCCCCAAAGGGTGTCTCCCCCTCCTCACGCTACCCCAAGAAGACTGTGCTATCAACCTTTTGGATACTACAAATATCCAACACGGATATTGGAGTGAGTGTTGGATTTGGTGCTTCATCCAGAAGGTTAGCTCCTCAGGCTTTAATTATTTCTGTGGCAGCAGCCTCCCCCCCCCGGCACCACCTGCTCACTTTTGGCTCTAGCACCGCACTGCTCACGAGTGGGGACACCGAACTCCATGCAGGAAGCCTCCTGTGGTCACGGGCTTTGCAACGAGAGGATGTGAATAAGGGCTGGGATTCTTTCCACATGCTCATCCCGATTGATGCGTTTTATGAATCGGGACCTGGTCCTATTTGCTACCGCTCATCTACGTAACCTCTGCTGTGTCAATGGTGCCTCTGCTCTGATGTCAGCTGCGGAGTCCAAGCGCTGGCAGCTGCTGTCTCTGGCCGGCTCCCAGCCTGCAATTCAATTTTCCTATCAGGCACTTGAGAAGAAAGGAAAAAAACCCCACATGTTTCTGACTGTTTGTGGCATCACAACATAAAGGGCTCCAGCCTGCAAGGTCATTTAAGGCTCTTCTGCACCGTGACACGCGGGAAAGCTGAGATTAATCAAATAATGGTATAAAGTTGATACACCTTCACTTACACGGCACTAAACTAAGGCCAGTTTAATCCTGAATAAAACTCTCAGCACAAGAATTTAGAATCACAGAATCATAGAATCGTCTAGGTTGGAAGGGACCTTAAAGATCGTCTAGTCCAACCATCAACCTAACTCTGACAAAAAAATAAATAAGAAATAGGAAATAAAAATTACTAAACCGTGTTCCTGAGGACCATGTCTACCCATCTTTTGAACACCTCCAGGGATGGTGCCTCAACCACTTCCCTGGGCAGCCCATTCCAATGCTTGATAACCCTTTCGGTGAAGCAATGTTTCTTAATATCCAATCTAAACCTCCCCTGGTGCAACTTGAGGCCATTTCCCCTTGTCCTATCTCCTGTGACTTGGGAGATGAGACCGACCCCCACTTCTCTACACCCCCCCTTCAGGTAGTTATAGAGCGCGATAAGGTCTCCCCTCAGCCTCCTCTTCTCCAGGCTGAACACCCCCAGCTCCTTTATTTAATGCCTTCTAGGTTTCATACGTTAACATCACCTCTCTGAACACAGGCCGTATGGAGATATTTTATCCTCTTCCCAATCTTGTCAATTGGGGGAAAACTATGGTGGGGGAAAACTATGGTGGAGGAAAAGGCAACGGTGTTTGGGAATAAGGGGGTCACCCTGGGAGAGAAGAGCTCCGGTCTCATACTGACTGCATGACTTCTCGTGTAGCATTTTGTGAGCCTCAATATTAGTATCTGCATACTGGGACTAGCAGTATCTCCCCTGCCATGACAAAGGGCTTTAAGATCTCCAGAGATCCACAGAGATGCTTCTTCCCCCGTGTACCATTTCCCCAGTACAGGCTGTACAAGGAGCTTACAAAAATACACGCGGCTGCCACAGATGAGACCATTCGGGTATGTGTCTGGAGGATTTGACTTGGGTGTCACAGTTACTTTAGTTTTAAGAGTAAAGGAGTGAAGGAATTCACACCAGCTCCATCCAGCACCACCGGATACTGCTTCCCCAGACTGACAAGGGAAGGGAAAAATTGTGACACCTAGTTAAGTACCTATCATGCATTTAATAAGAACTGTGTGTAAACCAGAATCACATGTCCCCAGGGCACAGCTCTGTCCCGTTAGCTGTTTGTCAGTCATCATGCTTATTTTAGCTGGAAATGTTATCATTTGGGACCTTTTTCATGGTTTTGAAGGTTTAGGAAGCAGGCATTTATTTCAACATACCCAGTGGTATATAAAAAATTCCACTGACTCAGATGGAACTCATTTATTAGGGAACAGCTCTTGAAGAACTTCAGAACTTAAAATCCCATCCCCCTCTCACATAATTTTAATAAACGCACAGCTTAGCAGCAAGATTTTGAATGAACACATGTTCTCTCTTGTTGAGAACCAACAATCTCCTCTCTTTAGTAGAAAGGCTGCAAAGATGAGACCTGCTGAACAGTGAGGAGCCAGGACCACTTCACTTTTATTCACTCTCTGGGATGCAAATAAAAGACACCAGAGCAAGTCCCTGCCTGCTGAAATTCCAGGGGCTTGCACTCAATTACAGCGAGGCCCGGAGGCGTTTTGGATCTTTCCTTGTCTACGTGAGCCCTGCGCTGCTCCCAGGCAATTGCGCTTTAAGTTAGTTATTATTACTAATAAAGGACTGACTACCAATCGTCCTCATTAATTTCCATGGCAATATTGCCTGAAACAAGATAAATGACTGGGCTTTGAGTTGTGTAACCACAGTCCGTAACGTGAAGGAATGCGATCCAGGAAAAGGGCTCAGATGGTGGGGAGGGACCGACCTTGCATAACCTCCCTAAGGCCCAGCTTCCCCGCGTATCTGGCCAGCCACATTCCTCATTTTCTGGAAATATTGAATGGTTTGCACTTTCAGCCTCTGTCCTCTGGGCTCCAGCCTTCAGCGTGCCTCACAGCATTCCTGAAGCATTTCACCCACCCATTTATTCATTTATATTCCTTCTGCTGGAGCTTCCATGAGAGAAGATGTAACAGGAATACAAACAATAATAGAGAAATTTAGAAACATATTGCTTTCCTCTTCTGTGTCTATCTTGTTAAGATTATTGTTCCTGCAGAAAACAAGCGAGACTCCTACCACGATTGATTTAGACATTAAATTATGGACTTTCACTTTAATGCTTTCACTCTGTCAATAAACTGCAAGTGCCTTTAAAAGTCCAAATAAAGCTTTTTCTGGTTATATGGCCATTTGGTTAAGTAGAATAGTGGCAGTCAGTAAGAATTAAAACATTTCCCAGAATCTAAAGAGAGAACTGTTATGAACAAAGAGGAATCTGAGTGGGCGTAAATTCCTCGCCCTGCTATGCTGGTAGGATTGTATCTCAGGCTTTCAGAGCAGGAAAAAGATGTTACAGGCATAATGGCAGGGAATATCAATCAGATAACTAAATCTAATTGGAGAGCTACTAGATTAACTAGTTAACTTCAGCTACATGAAGGCAACTGGCCAAGTGCCACAACAGAAACCAGATTCGGAGGAACCATTTCTCAACACATTAAACAGCTTCTCATAACGACTTGTTTCAGATCAGACAACAGACTGTTCTTGACTAACTTTAAAAGGCACATGGTTTGTGTAAGAAAGAACCGTAGCTGAATCACTCATTAATAGTAACCGCAATTTCAGCCTTCCTAGAGAAAGAACTGTACCAAGAGGACAGGGTAATGACTCTAAATTTTAGTAGAAAGATTTATTTTCTGAGGGAGCAAGTCATTAATTAAACATGGTCTGTGTAAACAAATTGCCTTAATAGAGTTATTGAAGGGGACAGAGGCATGGGACCCTCGTTTTCAAGCCCTTATTTTAACATTTTTTGTGATGCACTGGTATTGTACAAAATATAATTGCATTTCTTGCTTTTAGTCCATGACAGTTAAACCCTGCTAGGAGTGGTCCAAGACAGAGCTCTTCCAGGCTGGGTGACTGCTGGCCAGGGACTGAGACAGACCAGAGGCAGAAAGATGCTCGAGCAGGTGATTAACCTAAACGGGGCGACTGCTCACTGCTAATGAAATGATGTAGTGCTTTGTCTCAGGAGACACCATCTGTGATCCCAGGCTGCAGCTCTTCACCCTTTCAGCAGAAATAAACTACGGCCCAGACAGATCTTTGGGGCCATTTCTCTCCTCTTCTTACTCCCCAGTGATGCCACCATGGCTGTTCCGAGCTGTGGCCGTTCCTCTGGGATCTGGCCTCGGACTCAGCACCGCTCCTTCCCCTCACCCCCTGCTTCTCATCGTACCTGGCAGCCACCTGGAGCCCCTGAAGGGACACAGGCCCAGGTGGAGCCGTGGCCTTGCCTCCAGGACGGATGTATCATAGAATCACAGAATGGTTTGTGTTGGAAGGGACCTTAAACATCATATTGTTCCAGCCCCTCTGCCCTGGGCAGGGACACCTCCCACCAGACCAGGTTGCTCCAAGCCCCATCCAACCTGCCCTTGAACCCCTCCAGGGATGGGGCAGCCACAGCTTCTCGGGGCAACCTGGGCCAGGCTCTCACCACCCTCACAGCAAAGAATTTCTTCCAAGATCTCATCTCAGTCTCCCCTCTTCCAGTTTGAAGCCATCACCCCTCGCCCTATTGCTACATGCCCTTGTAAAAAGTCCCTCTCAAGGCCTGTAGGCCCCCTCCAGACTCTGGAAGGGGCTTCAAGGTCTGCCCAGGGCCTTTCCCTGAACATCCCCAGGGCCAAACCCCCGCACTGAGGGCAGCCGTGAAGGGTTTAGGACTCAAGCGGCGTCCACGGAGGCTGAGGGAAGGCGAGGTGCCCCGCAGAGAGGTGCCCCCTCCCCACAGCCTCCCCTCTGTGTGACGGGGTGTGGGGGTGTCTGTGTGACGGTGACTCTCCCCCTCACACCTCTGCGGGCCGCCCCCCCCC
>QJSC01002289.1:9037-75564 GCA_003697955.1 Calidris pygmaea | reverse complement strand
CCCCCGAGTTTCCCGCCGGTTCCCCTCAGCCCCGCACCCTGAGGAGCGGCCGGCGCTCCCCCTGTGGCGGCGGCGGTTAACGGCTCTCGGGCGGGTGGGGGACCTGCGTCTCGTTCCCCGGGTGCGGGGAGCCCCTCAGGGCCGCGATAAGCCCCTCCGAGCAGCGAGGGGCCCTCCCGGTGCCGGGCATCCCGCGGGCAGGCCGGCTGTCACAGGTGTCCGCCGGGTGTCCCCCCCCGCTCCCCGGCATGGAGGGGGCACGGCGGGGGGCGGCAGCGCCGTCCCGGCCAGCGGTGAGGAGAAACGCCGAGTTTCTTTGTTGTGTAACTCTTTTTGTCCAAGGATTAGAGAGGGTTTGCGGCGTTTTTTTTGGTTTTTTTTTTTTTTTTTGCTGATTCAGGTCTTTTTCTTTTTTTTTTTTTTTTTTTTTTTTTTTTTAATGGAGAGTAGTCACGGGTGAATTCCTCTCTGGAATAGGATGTCGGGTGAACTTTCTTGTGACTCTTGAATTTATAGTTGGCTTTTTCTCGTCTCCGAGAAGCTGCGGTGCCCATCGCCTCAGCTGGGGCTTGATAACGCTTTCCAGAAGCACTGTAGATAACGTGAGAAGGCATTAAAAAAAATAAAAATAATAGTGACTAATCGTAATAAAGGCACTTCTCAGTAAAGCGAGTCTGGCTAGCAGCCCATGGTTTCATCTGCGGGTGCTCCTGCCAGTATTTTTTCAATAAATGTAATTGCATTCAAGAGAGTTTGGGCACACTTTCCAGGCACGAAGCCGTTGCAATAGCTCCTGTCTTGCTAGTGATTTTTTTTCTGGCTGTGTATTGGACTGTTTGTAGTTTCTCTAAGTTTTTTCTCTCCAGCTATCTCCTAAGTTTCTCTCTCAAAAGTCTTAATTTAAAGTGATGAAGGATTGCATTATATCCATATGCTGTAGTGGTCTATTTTTTTCTTTCTCTCTGAAAACAAGGGATTTTAACACTTGATGTACTTCTTAACCTCCTTTTTTATTTTCTCTTTGCTTTTAAACCAGTCCCCATTCAGATTGAGCTATAATAAGCAAGGCAGCCCACTTACCGTGCTGGGGGACTGGGCAATGCTTTTTTTGCCTTTAGCTGGTATGTGTCAATGTTTGGTTCTCAGGAGCAGCACAGGAAGTCTCACCACCCTGATGAAGAGTCATAAAGTGTGTTGAAGATTTGTTGCTAAAACTGGGCTGGAACTGTGCTAATTTTGTGTCATCTTTGGAAGAAATGAGAAGTCATTTCTGGCAAAAATATACGTAGCTTTTCACGGCCCCATTGCTTAGTGAAGGATTTCCTATAGAATTGCTAGCATGATATCACGCATAGAATAATTGTAAGAGAAAATTGAAAATGGCTTCCCACGTTTGACAGCTGGTTTTAAAAATTTCTTTTTCAGGTTTGAGTTGCTCTTACTCACTGCAGCTATGGTGCAGAAGTATCAATCACCCGTACGGGTGTATAAACACCCTTTTGAGTTAATTATGGCTGTAAGTATTAATTTTTGCTGTAATTTTCTTCCTTGACAGTTCCTTGTACTGCCAAGTACTTACTGAGCTCTGTTTGATAGGTACTATAGAACATACAAATCTGAAATGATACACAAAATATGAGATATATGTGTTTTGATGGTTTGTTCTCTACACAAAGTATTATTTTACATAATGTGTTCTATTTTTTTCTCAAAAAGTTTATAGTTCATAGATTTACTTGAAGGCTAGAGCAAAAACGGGCTTGGAGCATACTTCCCAGTTGATTACTGGGAGCAATCTATTCTAGCATGGGAGAAAGTGTCAAGTACATTAAATAAGATTGTTGCGGTTGCTTCTTCATCAGTATGGAGTTTACAGGACTTGAGAGTGCAGGGAAAAGCCATGAAAGCAAGGATAAGCCTGAGTGAAAGAGGAGAAAGTGTTCAGAGCATTGGTAATACTTTGGGGGGAGGAAAAAAACCTGATTGCTATGGAGGCCAGAGAGAGGAATAAAAAGCTTTTTGGGTTCATTGTTGTTAATTTGTGTGCTAGTGTTACAAATAGTAACCAAAAAAAAGAAGAAAATCCTAGTTAGGTTCCCTATTTCTCTCTCTTCCCCTCTCCCTTCCTTTGTTCTTTTAGAAGATAGAAAGGAAGTAGGTATTTGACATTTTCAAGTATATTCAGCCAAAACCACAGCTATGTGGCTCTCATGGGTTACAAAGAGCAGTTGAGGAGAGCAGTCAGGTCAACTTCTACCTGATAAGAACAGTTAAAACTAAATAATAATTTAAATAGTAATTGCTTTGTCTCACTTGCTGAAAAGACTATGTTTAATGGCTTCAGAGGGGGATTTTTAATAGTGTTCATAGTGTAAATATTTAGATAGATCACATGGTTTGGAGTGCAGAGTTCCTTACAGAAAGTTATCCTTTGCAGTCGCAGGGCAAAAAAAAGGATTAGATCACTCTAAAGGGAATACTTCACTTTCTTTTTATCTTATTCCTAAAACTGCCTCCAGTATTATACATGGCAGTTCTTGGTCTTGCAAACACTTCAAGGCAGAGAGTGGTTATTTTTCGTGAGTGGTGGACAATCTGACTGTGAAATGTTGAAGGTCTTTTAGAACTGTAGTACACTCTGCCAGCTAGGCTTCAGATGGTTTCTAATTTAAATGTGGTTGTGTGTGTCAAACTTTGGTCTTCAGTGAACTGTGCTGGTTCTTCTTCTTAGATCAGTCAACAAAAATGAGTTTCTTGGACAAAATTGTTGAACTGATGAATCTTTATCTCGCTATTGAATTGAAGGCAAAAATTGTTCTTTTATTTCTTCGAGGATATTTTGGGTTAAAATGCAGACAAGAGTTTTTCATAATGCTTTATTGGGTGTACATAGAAACACTTCTGACTATTAGTATTACCTTCGAATTCTCAAACTGTTCTGTAGCTTGAGGTAACATTTGAAGAACAATCTCTAACAAATATTAAGTCTTTTCTTACATGAAAGCTTTTTTCTCCTTTGGAAAGAAAGAGGCTATATTACATACGCAACTAGGAGAAAACAATAGTTGAAAAACTAAACCAGTGAACTAAGAGGAGAAGAATGTTTATAAAAAGAAACAGTCAGCTGAACAGGATGCTTTCTGAGACTAGAAGTTTAGATTAGCGATAATATGTATTATTTATTTCATCTATGTCAGAGCAGCGAGTTATCACTTGCATGTGATCACTGGATGAACATCCTTCTCCTGCCGTGCTGCTTCTGTTACGTTACTGGTTTTTAAAACTTGCAAAATTCCTGGTGGTGATTTACCAAAACTGGTCATGTGTTTTCTGAAGTATGTAGAGGAGTGCCTCCATGAGCCAAATTCTTTAAAGAATATAAACAGTATATGATAGTTTCATGCCTTCTTACTGTTTTCCCTTGGTTAAATTGCGTAAGTTGATGAAGTATTTCTGGAAGGAATATTCCTGTCAAATTTTGTGCTCACTGAAGTAGATGTACTATGTTGCATATTCTCAACCCAAAAAAGTGCTATAATGTTATTTTGACTGTATCAGCGGCTCTTCTGAAATGAGCAACACATTCTGGTATGTAGCAAGCTTGAATTTGAGGTACTCAACGAACAGCTTTAACAATATGGTTTGATGTTTGATTTGTGTTTGATTTTTTTTTTTTCTCTGTCCCTCTCTTTCCTATGCACCCAACCTTTGAGAGAATGTGTTCTCAAATAGGGGTTTAAACCCCCACACCAGAGATGCTCAGTTGTCAGTAAAAAGTCTCTTGAAGAAACCTTTGGTCAATGTGGCAGCAGTGTTCTTAAAGCTGAGTTGTCTACAAAAACCACTGTTTCTAGCTTGGGTCTTGTTGCATGGGATCTCTTCTTTGTCTTAAGGTGCAGAGTACTTTTAACAATGTTATTTGGAAAATTGTCCTCCATTTCCAGAGAGTTTCATGGAATGGAAGAGGTAATTCATTCTGCAGAGTAGTAATGAAGATTACCAGTGTCAGTGAAACGCATGTGGATGGACTGTAAAGATCCCTGGATGATACGTGTTCCAACTACAAATTGGAGCTCATTAAGTCAAACTAATATTTAGCTTTCAGATGGAGAAATCAGCATAAAATTCTTCCTTCCTACAAGTGGCTAAGTGAAGGCCTCTTGCAGAATGGATCATTTACACTACAAACTTCCTATTTGCCCACTTTTCCTTTCCTGAGTTTCAAAGAGGTACTTGAGGGAGAATAAAGTACAATCAGCATTCCATTCATGCTGCTCCAGTGTGCTTTGAGAGAACTTTGTTCTCTCTGTGAAGGGTGAGTGCAGCTATATTAAGACAAAAAACTGGATTTAATTCCACTTTGATCTAAAACAAGATTGACAAGTGTTTTGTAGACAACTATGATATAATGACATTTAAAATAGATGCAGTGAAAATTCTCTGTTGAATTGGTGTTGAAAATAAGTTTCTCTTATGCTCTTCCACTGAAATCCAAAAATCTTCTATGGGGCCCTAATGTTATCTCTGTGACACTGTGCTTCAAGGCACAAGCCCTTATCTCTCAAGTCTGTGAGAACTGGTGAAGTGCTGTTGCTGGTAGAGTCAGGAGATCTATTGCTGCGTGTTTCTTGCCTTCCTTTATCATTAAAGGCAAGCTATGTAAAATCTAATACAAGCTACTTCCCTTGAAGATTCCCTTTTACTAGTGAATTGTGTAGTTCCAGGTGATACCTAAGTTGCTTTGAAAACAATAAGAACTGGATGCAAATCTCTTAATAAAGCTATCTCCTGGTTCAAGAATCACAGGCTAGAAATTACCACATTTTCATCTGACACACCTAACACAGGCGATGTGATTTCACCAAATGGTTACCAATGCTGACATGATGACTTTTGGCTGCCCTGTGTCACATCTGTCATAATCAACTTCTTGAAAACCCTGTGTGCATGTATAGATAAATATTTTTTAAAAGACAACCAGCCAACTTGCACAGCTGTTCATCAGACTGAATAGAATCTTGCCTTGTTTTTCCTCCTGTTCATGTTGAAGTTTACGTAATGCTGGAAGCAGCTGAAATGTGGAAAAATGACTGTTTACTTAGAGTCACTTGTCAAGTTACCAAGGTTAAATGTATTGGAGGAAAAACTGAGAAGCTGCTTTAATAAAACCTCTAAAGATTATAGATTCAATTTTTGATATTAGCTTAAAGAGGTTTACATTTAAAGTAGTATAGGGACTTTGCTGAATAAGTAGTTCTTAATGTTAAAAGACAGTTAAGGACTTGAAGCTTTATTAACACACATGAGGCTAAAATTAACTTTGGAGATTCACAGCTCATTTTCAGTCTGACATGCATTAGATAATTCCCCTTGAGTTTAATTTTCAAAGCAAATTTAAATAATGAATAGTCAGCTACTATGGCATTTCAAGGGTGGAATTTATGCAAATGGAAAATAAGATTTTTGAAAGAACCACATGGAATTGAAGCATTGACCAGAGGGTTTTGGGTTTTTTTTAGTTTCTGGAAGCTCTATGGAGAATGTATTGCTCTTCAGTCCATTTAGAACATGTCCTATTTACAGCCAAAAATTACTTAGTATCAGAAATAAATATGAATAGTAACACGACTGAACACAGCAAGTGTGCTCTCAACCTGTCCTGTTATGTTTAGTCAAATTAACACAGATTTTAGGAACATGTGGCATTGTGAAAACTAAGATTTTCAAACCTGCCTGTGACAGGAGACGGACTTTCAAAGGTATTTCCCAGTCTTTTGAATACCTAAAATAATGTTTCCACTTTGTTGAAGTCTCTGGTATTTGTAAGCTTCCACAGGTGCCAAACAACAAAGTCTGTATATAAACTAGTCATCAATGTTGAGAGTTTACGGTTGTGGAAATAACACATTTGATTTTTATTTTAAGATCAAAATAGCAATTAATCTTGCACTGCCTTGAGGCTGATAACTGCTTCCTTCCAAACTACATATTCTTATCAAAATATTCTAAAAAAAAAAAATTGGTCTTGTGTTTTTCCTTTGTTCTGATAGAATATCCAAAGTATCTAAAGCACAAATCTTTCTTTCTTAATATGTATAATGTGTAGTGCCCTTTTGATTATATTGTAATTTTAATGATTTGAATTTGCTGCTTTTGGAGAACAGGCTTTCTTTGTGTTTAGAGATCTGAAAAAAATCAATGTTTAAGGTAAATCTCCATGATTTAAAGCATCTCTAAATTGCAGGAAAGTAATAAGATTGTAGATGCTATAAATACGCTTCAGTGATAGAGTAGATTAGAAAAAATATATCTGATTTTTTTCAGATTGACAAATCAAAGTATAATCCCCTTGATCTAGATTGTAATGAGTTTCCTGATCAGGCAGTACATCATCTTTTCATTTTAAAGGTTATTACTTTAAAATGTCATTTAAAAAAAATTACTATGTATGAAGTTAAGTGCCACACCTGCTCATAAATCCATGCAATTTTTATTCCTTCTAGTCTCATTTGCTTTTTCTTGGGAAAAATGCATTCCACACGTCAGGTGAAGAGGGGCTGAGAGGCCGATGAGAAAAAGGAAGCCGTTCTCCAAGTGCTTTTGAAAGCAGAAAGTAGTCTTTAAATGTATAGAGAAGTACCGTGTTCCCCCACGCTGCCTTCAGGATTTGTCGTGGGCACTTAAAACCTGGGGAAGGAACAAACTGAGCGTCTGCTCCCAAAGCTGCTCAGCGGTTTTCCCTTTGCTTGTATGACTCTGCTTCCTGGCTTTGTTCAAAATTCAGCCTTATTTATTGTTGGAAATGCGTTGGTAAAACTGTGGTGGAATAGTGCCTTGTATGGATATTCTTATTTTATATTAAGTGTCTGCCATTTAACTGCTGGTTTATGTCCTTGTTGATGTTCTCTTGTGTTAGCAGGCATTGTAAGAACAAATGAATTTTTGGCTGCTTGTTTGGAATGAGCCGTGGTTAACGAATGTAAGAGTTAAGTTGAGCACCAGGGAAAAATATTGACTTAGCAGGCTGCTTACTGTGCAATTTACGTGTTGTTTCATGGCCTGCTTAGATATTTCCATGGCTAGCTGTTTCCTGTTTTCCGTGGGCAAACACATGACCTGACTGTAGCTGACAGCTGCAGTTCTCTTGCGCACCAAATGCTTTTAGTCAGTGTTTTTAGCAAGTCTTTTACACTTTAAAAGCTAAAACACCGCTGCTGTCAAGCTCTGAAAGGTGTCAATAGAAGAAAAAATATGTATCAAAACAGTTCTTGTTCCTTTGTTCTGAAAGCATTCCAAGCTTTTCACCCTTCGCAGGTGTTTTATCTCCAAGACTGGTGTGAAGTGCTGGTCTGGGATCTGTTGATCGGACAAGGAACTGTTGCCTTTGAGTTAAAAATATCAAAGTTAAACGTGTGGGGGGGGACCTGGCAGAAAGGAAGTGGTTAACGCACTCCGCAGAGTCCTACACTGTGGTACTACAGTTATCATCTGGAGAACGTGCAACTTCATCTTCGTAATTTAACGTGCGGTTAGCCATTAAGAAGCGTGCGTAAGAGCCTTCAAAACCCTGTGGGAAAGAGATACGGTATATGGGTTTTTTTGCTAATTCTAAAAATGTCTGCAATGAGGAGCCAGAGGTTGTGCAGAGCTCAGAGTTGTTGGCTGCAGACGTACAATGAGGTGTTTCCATATGCTATGGCCAGTTACGTGCACCTCCGGCGTGAGCAGCCTGCACTTCCCCTTCCTGTCTGACAGCAGAGTATTCGAGCTGCTCTGCTTTTAGGAAACGAGCATGCCATGAAAGAGGGGGTAGAAGGAGAGCCTGAGGGATTGGGAGCAGCCCCTGAGGATTTTCTGTGGAACACATTGACTCAGAGTCGAGATTCTGGAACACAGAGTTAAGGGGTATTCACTGTGATTTTTTCATAACCCAAGATTGGTTTTGCACGCACTTGAATTCATTCTGTTTCTGGAAGGAGGGCAGCGATGTGGTCTTAAAACTGTTGCGTTCTGAATATAGAATGAATCTTCGGAGAATTTGCAAGGAAATCTGTTAATTAGCTCAAGTTAAAATTAATTACAGGTTAGTCTTAAATGGTCTATTTTCTTTTCTCCCAAGTGAATTTGTCTTCCAATTTTTCATGTAGTTTAAAATTACTGTGTATATATTCTAAATGAAGCACTAGGCTGTTAAGCTGAATTATTAACTCTTTTTATCTCATTTTTGCAATATATTTAAGACAGGTCAGGTTAGCAGCTCAGGTAAAATGTTATGTAGGGCCTATTACAGGTAATTTAATAATTTGGCTTTCTTATGGTCCATTTGCATGCAGCTTGTTTCAGTTGTAATCAGTGAGTGATGTCTGAGATAAGAGTCGTGCCAAGAGCTCAGGCTGGTGGCAGACAGTGGTGGCAGTGGCTGGAAAGCCTGTGTTGGAAGGACTGGTTGGCATCATCTGGGCTCTGCTGCAGCCTGGGGTGGCCTTGCCAAAAGAGTTCAAGCAAGCAATGAGCCATCAAAATTTGAGATGAGGTCCCAAGGTCCTGGCGTTTCTCTGTCTTGCTTTTCATCAAGTGCTACTGATTTCCTCCCAGTCCACTGAGGTTTTCAGCTTGTGGTTCCTGGGCTCTTGCTTCTGAGGGTCAGAGAAACACAACCGAAGGTGTGGTTTCCCATTTTAGCTAAGTTGGCGTTCCAGCTTGCTCTTCTTGCTTTCTTGCAAAGACATGTTCATCAGCGAGCCAGTTTAGGGAGCTAGGCTGGTCAAAAGCTATCTTGGAAAAAAGGAAAATAAATGCCTCATTAGCCTGATTTCCTCACCAGGCTCTGGGAAGGCTGATGAGCCACCCCTGTGGGAGCGGGGGCTCGTCCCCCCTGCACTGTTAGTGAGCTGAGGGCAGCTCGGCACAGGAAAGGAAGAGCGAGTCAGCAGGGCCTTTGTCAGTACACGTTGTGCTGTGGGAGCTCTTGATTCCATGGGGAAATAATTAGGGACCTGCAGTTTGAAAAATGCTGAAGCCCCTTGCCCTAACAGTAAATGAAGGGGCCATTAGAAACTTGATTCAGCGGTCTTCAGGCCTGGTATTATTTAGCAATGCAAAGTGTTTGCAAATTGTGCTTAATGGCTTGGAGTTGTGCATTCTGTGAGTCGCTTTGGCATAAAGGGGAGTCTGTCCTGACCTTAGAAAAATGAAAAGAAAAAAAGGTACTTTGTATGATGTGATGGAGTAGAATAGAAGATGATTAGTTGGCTTTCTTGCCTTGCATTCATGTATGAAACTTCAGATTTGAATGTTTTCTGTCTTGGGTCTTACTTCATGATAATAAGGTTTGGGGACTATATATCAATAAATTTGAAAATAAAAATATCACAGGGCTCTTGGCACCTAATAGCTTTAACTGGTGACAGCAGAGGGATCGTGGGAGGGAACAAAGAGAAGCTACCCTTTTGTATTAAAAATGAATTTTTATTTAAATTGTTTTAATTCTTAATTATGTACAGTTGGGTTCTTGTAAATTAGCATTTCAAAACTTTGGTTCAGATTTATGGAGTTCAATATCTACATCTGTCTGGTTGTATGTTTTGCATTACTTGTTGGATAATTACAACTGTTTTCATTCTGCTGTTGTTTATATTTTCAAGACATGAATACAGGTGGGTTTTGGAATATATGCAGCTCAGTCAGCATAAGAGTTGAAAACTGCATCGCAAACCTCTTAACATCTCAGCCTCTCTGTGTCTGATAACTCTCTGCTTGACTACTGCTACTGTAATATTATATCATACTGCTTTGATAGTAATAGATCTCATTTTGTGAAAATGAATATTTCTCTGGTGATGGTCAGGATGGCGATGTGTCATTTATATTTGTTTCTGCCACAACAGAAGGGGAACAGTTAGTTTCCTGATGAGAGCACTTTGTTTCTCGAGCGTATTGTGACTCTTCATTTAGTGTAAAATATGAGTGCCATAGACATTGAGTCCAGTTCAGGAACATCAGTCAGCAAAATCCTTTCCAGAGGACATTTTTCTGGCTATTTCTTTCACTGTGTAAATTATACTACTTAATTTGCAAAGCTCCCTCTTTGCTGTGCAATTCATTGGCCTGTGGATAAATTCTTCATTACTGAATTCGTGGCTCTATGAAATTACTTACTTCTATTGAAGTGTTTGATGGTCTGCATGGTGCAGCCACTGATGTTGTAATGAACAGGATTTAAAGCAATTTCACTTCATCTTGTTTGTTCTGTGTTGACTAAACTGATTCTTGCTTTTGTGTGTATGCCTTTCTTTGCTGTAAAGGAGGGTAAAGAAGAAAAACTGATGGTCTGTAATTTATCATTTTAGTTGCTTTTTAGAAAAGAATCAAAGAAGCCTTGATTATTCTTTTTCAATTGGCTTATCTTTTGAAGCTAGGTGGCATCTTCCTGTTTGTATTTTATTGGGGAACAGATTCCAGGGGTACAGAAGTTGTACCACCTTTGCGTGCCAATGATGTATCTAGCAGTGGTACTACCCAGTTATTGATGTTTTAATGTTATCTTTGGATGTGGGGGAAAAAGGATTGTATTCTGTTTCTTAATGAGAACCACAGTACCGAATTGCACCATAAGGCCTATCTAGCCATAGTGCTATGTATCTGGCAGTGGCCAAGGGCAGTGTCTGCCTCTAGGGAAGAGGATAAGAATGAGATAAACATATGGTAACACTCTCTGGGCATACTCTCTCATCCTACAGGAATGTGTCTTGACAGCCCTTCTGGTCCAGAATGTGCCCGTTGTCTATAATAGCACCGCATGTGGCTTCTTTCTTGCGCCTGCCCAATTCCTTTCTGGAGCCAAGTGAACTCTCTGTCGTGACACCCTCCAGCAGGAGTTTGTGCTTCATGACAGGCTCTGTCAAGAGATATATCCTTTCTCTAGAGCCTGGCTCCTGCTCGCTCAGCTTCACACCACCTGCTCCTTGTGTTGGAAGAGGCGGCAAAAACCCTACTCACATCCTTTCGTGCTGCTTGCCCTGTTAGATCTGTAAGATATCTCCCTCAGTCTTTAAATTATTCTTTTTTTGTGGTGATGTCTTAGTCTGTTTAATAGTTTATGATCCTATGCGAGAAAACACTGTTGTTCTGTACTTTTGATCTTCCACCATCAATTTCTAACCTTTCTGAGGCATCTCCTGATACATCAGGACGTATATGTTAGGTTAAGATTTTTAAATGGTACATTTAACTTCCTAGCTTAAGAGGTAAATTGTCTGCAGACCCCAGACTCTGTCATGCTGTATTTTGATGACATTCCATTGACATTAGCGAATGGTCAAGTTTTAATTGCTGTACTTAATACATTTTAATTGGTTCGCTTAATAGAGTACAGGTGCTCTCCACCTGGAAGCTGGTATTTTGCTGGTCAAAAAGCCAAACCAAGACCTTTACAGTTGAGCTGTGCTATTTATCTTGAATTATGCCCTTTTGGCAAAGCTTTCCTTGCTGTACTGATTATACTCTTGGTAGAGTGAAATCACTCTTGCAGTGCTTAGAGACCAGTTGCCTCTGGGCCAAATTAAAACCTGGTGGGTGCAGTTTGAGACAATGAAGTCAAACCTGTTTCACTGAATCGTCATGTGGTGGGGGGTTTGATCTGGATGGAGATCAGGAGACTTTTGTTCTTTGTGGTAGTACAAGTCTTTAACCTTTTAGACAATGGTTTAATGAGGAATCCTGAGTCGATACTGTAGCAATGCTGTAGTCATCCTTTCTTCCTCCTCCCATAAATTAGATTTTGTCTACACAGTAATAATTTTATTTAAAATACCCTAACATATTCCAGATGTTAAACCTGTTTTAACAGACCTGCTTAGTGAAAGTGTCTGTGATTCAAAGACCAAAAAAGTGACGAATACCAATGGTAGGACTCATAAAAGTGAGGCTTAAGCATGGAGCAGTAGAGCAGTAAGGAATATTTGACTGTTCCAAAAATAGATCCTCAGTGGACACAGTAGGATTGCAGCTGAATTTTAAAGTAAAACTGACTGCAGAGGAACCAGACATGCGATTTTGTTAACTGGAAGGGAATGGGGAAGCTAAGTACCAAATTCTGCTTTCCGTGTGACAGTATCCTGTGCCTTTGTGAGATGCCTGCTAGCAATGCAGAACAACATAGCTGTCACTGTTCAGCTGCTGTAAGACAAGTAATGGTTATTTACAAGCAATGGTAAGACAAGCTTAATGGTTTAGAGTCATTTTGATGTGTGTATCTCAAAAATTTCAAAGAAAGATACCTTACTGTGTTGTGTAAAGGTTTATGTGTTCCTGTTGTTGCAAGAGGAATAGGAAGTGCTTGAGAATAGCTCACATTCCCCAGCAATCACATGTCCCTCTCTAAGCGTTTAAGCTTTTGCTGGCCTGCTGCCAGCCTTTACTGTGATGCTCTTTTGGAGGTCAGCCTCTTCTCCATAGTGCTTTAACCTTGAGCCTCACCAGTCATGTCCTGTGCAATTGGGGTCAGAAGCCAAGTTTCCTATCCTAGAAACTACTGAAGTTGACTCTAATTGCAGGGCGCATTCTGTCAGACAAAGTGTTGTACTCAGAGCTACGTGGCTTCTGGGCCAGAACTGATTTCCATCTGTCTTGCTTGGAACACAGGCAGAACAAACACTCATTTTATCTGTAGAATGGTTTTGCGCATGCATTTAATATAAACAAGTTAAAGTGAAATTGCAAGTCAATCTGATATTGCTGTTGTCCCTACTAAGTCAAATAAGGTCTGCATATACCGAAGAGCAACTTAGAGCAGCGTGGCTGTAAAGTTTGTCCTCGATATTCCACCTTCAACCTAGACCACAGCAATGTAAGGTTATTTTCTAACTGGCAATTTTATATTGGTCTCCCAGTCACAAGCCAACCTAACCTGAGTGGTTGGGCTTTCCCAGCTTACTCCAAAGGAAAGCAAGATTAGAATTATTTACATTCAGCATGTTTGGGTTTTCCGTCTGTAATCTTTTTTTTTTTATATTCTTGAGGAAGCAGTGGTACTTGCCCAACTTCTCTATTCTGGCTTCTTATTTTAGAGGGCTGGGTCTCAAGATTGTGCAGAGGCTGCAGTTGAAGATAGCCTCGCTCACTCTTGAGTGGAGTGGCACTATGCCTTGGGCTCTTTTCAGGCTCTCCAGACTTCTTGAAGGGAGGAAAAGAATTAATGATCCTCTTGTGAGTGTCTGGGAAGGGAGCAGGTGTAACTCTGGAGCTCTCACATTGGCTATCCACTTTCTCCTCAAATCCCACCCTGGTGATTCATTTGTTCTCTGAAGATGGACATTCAGGCTCCCATATGAGATCAAGTATTACACAGTTCCAGCTGTGTAAATTTATTTAGGCAAACCACAGATGACTTGTATCTGTTTTAAAGAAACCACTCTTCCAATTAAAGTACCGTTGAGACATGCCTGTGGTTATTAAACATCATCTTTTACAGATAAAAGATGGAATGTTAGCCCTTGTCTTTAGGTCAGATTCTTTCTCCCCAGACTGTTTTGACTGCTGAATCAGTACATCTTTACCACTAAATCTTGAATAAAATTGCATTAAGTCATTGAAGAGTTTACTTTTTATCTGGAAGAAGATTCTCTGCATGCAGCAAACTGGTTCTTAGATGGTTAAGAAGGGGGATAGTAATCTGTACAGAAAGAGCCTACGTGGGTGGCTTTGACTGGTCACATCCCTCCTGAGAATAGAAGTTTCTGTGTTTGGCTATTTTTTCCGGTGCAGGAAAGCAGAGGCTCTTTGCTTGGTCTGGTAAGTTGGTTACCGCAGTTGCATAACTCAACAGTGAATTACCAGTAAAATTCCACTTATCTGAAAGATTGCTTCAGAGCCTGTTTTGAATCTCCTGCGTTATTTATAAGGTCTAAATTATTTTAATGAAATATTAAAGGAACTTTATTCATGCTTGAAAACACTGTGTGCCGAGGCTGAGACTATCTTTGTAGCCTACAGGTTTATGCTCATGTATGGAAGAAGCTTGCTTCAGCCCTTCCTGTCCCCTGGGAACTCCTCGCTCCTTCTTGCCTTCTGTCCCCTGCCTTGCTTTTGGTTTTGGGCAGTCTTAAGCAAATATGCTATGCTTTTTTTAGTTTAACTCAAATTTGTCAAGAATGCTTTATGAATATATATTCTCAAGTATTTCCTTGGATAAGCTTATGAGTTTTACTGATGTTTACTTGTAGGTGCTATCTAAATAGAGCATCATTCCCATAAGCTGCCTGTGAAATCTTTTTGATTTCTGGTTTGTATGCCAGTGGAAAAATATGCACTTCCACACACAAGTATGCTTGCTACGTTTTCAGGTGGCACTATAGCATATTTGAGTTTGAGCATTACTCCTCAGAGGGACTCAAAGCTAGTTTACAAGAAGTAGCCCGCAGGGTAGTTATTAGGGCTGTTTAAAATGCCAAGCTGTGCATTGGTCTATATTTGGAATGTGCTTAAAGCCAATAGTGATCAACACTGTAACCATGGAAATGGTGCCTGAACTGAAGAGATGAACAGAAATGCCAGTATTTGTGTGTTAGTGCTATTACATTCACTCGAATGGGCTTTGTAGCAGTGTTAACTCATGAAAGGTCCTGTTGCCAGAAATCCGGGGTGGTGTGTGATGTGTTGTGTAAGCAGCACTCTAACTGCAACCTACTGAGGATACAGCTTCATTTGTGATGCCATTTCAGTTGTATTTCATGATTTTTGTGATTTTTAGGTGGTGTGTATAAACTATTATTATGCCTGAAATTGAGCATGAAGCTGTCCCTTTTACAGCGCAGAAGACTTCAAAGAGATTAAATAGGTGTAAAGTAGCCTGGACTGTGTCTACAGAGCTGTGAGGAGATATGGGTTGATAGTTCCTGTTAGGTGTCACAGAGCTTTCCTCTTTGTCAAAAGGGGCTCTATTCTGAAAGGTTGTTTTTCTTCCCTTACCTACATTCCCTGCATGTTTTGAGTGACTGGTGGTAGATGCTGTTTGGAGTGATGGCGATCCAGAAGCAAACAAAAAATTGTCTCTTAAATTTTTATGGTCTCAGCTAGGGTAACTGATTGGAGCTGAAGCAAAAGAATAGCTTCTGTGCTGTTTCCTGACTCCATAGAGATTTTTAATTTATTGAATCAAAGCTCTTCATACAACGCTACAAAGTAGCGATTGAATTCGAGTTTAGTCTGTATACTGAGTTATTTTCTAACGGCTGTGGGCAATGTCCTCACTGTTTTCAGATGCTTAATGTTTCAGGAATTTGCAGAATGGATGTGAAGGTCAGAAGCTTGCTGTGTTTCTAGGATTTGAGCGGCAAATTGCTGTTCCTGCTTTGCGTGTGGCAGACCTGTTAGCGTATTTGGTAGAACAAATAGGTATTGTTTATTCTGTGGTGACATCCACAAGATTAACAGGTTTTTGTTCATTAGCTCTGTTCGTACCATCTAGGAGCAGGGAATATTTGAAATGTGCAAGACATATAACTGGATACTTCAGAGTAATATGGGCTTCTAATACAGCTAAATGTAGAAATGGACAGAACAAAATATTGAAGCCCAAAGCTTTATATAGTTAAGCTAAGGGGTGAATTTAAATGTATTGAAATAAATCTCTCCTCTCATCCTCCCTTCCTCTTTCTAGGTGGGTGTTTGCAAGATATAAGTAGGTCATTCAGAGCAGCATAGGGGCTGAAATCCTTTTCAATGAAACCTGATTAATGCAAGTGGACCCCTTTAAATAAAGTATGAGCATCAAAATAAGACGAGGAGTAGGGACTGTGTTCTTCTGTATGCCTAATGAAAACTTTTCTTCCATGCAGAACTCTTGAGTGACAGAGGAGCTGTCACTGGCAAGAATTTAATGACTTTGATGAATGCCAGGGAAAGAAATGTTTTCTTGTCCATCTCTGCTTATAGTCACTTTCATTTCCCTCCACTCCTGGTGTCCTGGAGAACTTCTCAGGCATTTCATTTCCATTCCACAGAAGGAGAGGCGAGCTGAGAAAGCTCAATTTACTAGCTTGACTGGCTTTCAAATGCTTTGCTAGAGACAAGGATACTGTAAACAGCAAGTCATCTTAGCACTTGGTACTCTACCAAGACCAAGTGAAGCCCTGGTGATGTTAATTAAGTGGTTTGTGTGGTGACCTTCAATGTTTGTAGGGTCAAATGAGATGCTTGGAGCAGAGGTTGTTTAACGCCTGTGGGTGTTGGAAGCACAGGGAATGCTTTGAGACCTGTGCAGGATCCAATAATGTCTATATGGTCATGACTGATTCAGTGTGTTAGTCTCTCTTGAATCAGTTGGGCCTTGATCTTCTGAATATAAGAGCTGTAAACATGGGCTATAAATTTGAGCACCACTTCAGTGCAATATGATAAATACAGCATTATAAGAATCTGAATATCATGCAGAAATAAGTTTTTGAACCATTGACAATTTTTCTTCGCAGATACTCTACCCAAAAAGTCTGTTCACTGCATTGGAGAACATCTGAGATTTGTTTTTCAAGCTAGCTTCTCTCACTGTTTGAGAAATTAATTAGCTTTCAATTAGAATTCATGAACAAAATCTGTGCAGAGTAGATTCTTGTTAGCACTTGTCTCATAATTTGTATAATAATGTGTATTTTTGTGGTCTGTATTTTAAAAAGTACAAAAAATAGAGCTTCAAAAACTAAAAAGGCATTGTAGTTCAAGGATTTGATGCATAATTATATAAAACTTTAACAGTCCCCTTTATGAAAATTATTCTATCCCTATTGTTAGGAAACTGTAAAGTATACTGCAAAGTAGAAGCAATTGGGGCTGTTTTGGGCAATTCTTGAGAATGCTTTGCTTTGGTAGACTGGATGTGAACAGTGCAGGCACTGCTTGTTCCCCGTGCTGCAAGCTTACACTCTTAATTTAATCAGAAAGTCCTAGGTCAATAGCACTTCTTACACTTGTGTAGTAAACAAGAACTTTTCAGCTCTAAAATGAAGCAGAATGCTTGTCTCACTGATATTGACTTGTCCTATTGATTTTTCCATGTAACTTATAGAAGGGTTATCTATTTTATCTCGGATGTACTTAATAGTCACCATTAATACTTAAGAGGCCAAATTTCATCTTGTACCAGGGAACAGAAGACAGTGTATCCTGTTCCTCAGTGACTCGTGCCACAACAGGGTAAAAGCTTTTGGAGTGTAACGAGGGGAGGATAGAAGAGGGGTAAAATAAGATCAGGATGCAGTTGCCGGTGTAGTGAAGTGTGATGGGGAGAAAGGAGAATTGTTGTGCAATTTTTTTTGCCTGTAGTTTAGGGTAGGAGACTACCCACGTTTGCCAGGTGAGTGTCCGTCAGGTCTCATTTTAAGAGCGCCACCGGAATACATCCCACCTCGGGATGCGGCTGTCCCCTCGGAGCCATCTGCGCGGCTGTCAGAGCGAATGTTCTGCCAGTTCTTCTCTGCTGTTCACACCCTTCTGGAGTACAGCTCCATTTGTAAAGCCTGGATATTCCTCTCTTTGGTGAAATCCCACTCTTATGAAGAGTGGAAGAGTTTTTCCTGTTCCAAAATTAATGTATTAAAAATAAGATACATTCAAATGTGGGGCACTGGGATTTAGTTTCTTTTTTTTTTTAACAAAACAAGATGGAACAGAGCACTTTCCTTTTTAATGGATGCTCGCTGCCTGCTTAATTTGTCTTGATTCTCAAAACCTTTGAAGTAGCTCTCAGGTGAAGGATTATAATTTTTAATTCAGACAAAGGGCTTCCCCATGAGGTATTTCCTGATGTACTTTCTCATTGCTTAAATCCAGCTCAGTGATAAGTTGTTATGCAAACATTTTGTTTGTTGATCTTGCTGTGATAGCCAGCAGGTTAACCATTGGTGAATCTTGCTCGAAAACCTTTGGAGGGGTGTTCTAGTTCTAATTTGAACCTTTTAAAACACTTCTTAAAAGGTAGAAATTGCAATAGAAGGCTTAAACTCCTATTATTTTTTTCCCCCTTTTAAAATAAGTCATAGGTGGGTTGTCTGTAGTCCCCATGAGCCTCATTTGTAATCTTGTGTAACTAAAGCCTTCTTGGTCTTTTCCAGAGAGCGAGGGAGCTCTTAGTACTGAGTCACTACTGAGCAGCCTTTGTTTCTCAGCAATAAGAAAATAACTTCCCTCTTTGTAAATGAGAACATTTAATGAAGTGAAAACACAGTGGAGAAAAAAACCACTTAAGCCTGTTTTGAACAAGGGCTGCTGTGGAGAGCTGTACTGATTGGGAAAGTTAACTGCAAAAAAGCCAAATTTAACTGCGGGAGTGGGGTTCTGGCTTGTAGCAGTGTCCCTTTGGAGGACTGTTGGTCCTTCCAGAACTCGCTTCACAGATATATTCTTTTTCAAAGAGCTGACAATCTGTATATAAAAGATGGTTTTTCTTTTCCAAGCTTCAGTACAGTTCATGTTGCCCCTTCCTAGTGCTGAGGAGTGCTACCTTACAAAAAAAACCAAAAAACTTCTAGAGCTTTTTGAGGTACATCCGCTCTAACCATCTGCTTTCTTCCACACACACGCCCCCGAGCTGATTACTAACACCCATGAGATACACTGGCACTGAGATACACATTTCTTTGTAGAAGTATAATGATTTTTAAACGTATGTTTTATAAAGAGAAGGTAAAGAGCTATGAACAGCAGTATGTGGGGGATGAGAAGGTATTTTCTGATTTGTGAGGTTTAATCCAGAATTGTTTCTTCCCAAACGCAGCTCCCAAGAATTTGAAACCTCTTGGTTGGCCTCCCATGAGCTGATGTTTTTCCTATTGATGCGCAGAGCTGTTAACGCAGGAGGAGGAAGGGGATACAGTGATGTGCAGGACTCGCCAAGCTGCTGGAACCCAGCCCGTCCAGCCAGAGCTGCTGGAGTCACCCTTCTTGTTCCTTGTGTGCTTAGAAATAATTCAGGAATTCCACATACTCCAAGGGGATCGGAAGGCATGGTGAATGTTGGGATGCACTTGCAGATTAATACCCAAACATGGTCAGGTATTGAAGGCAGAAATGAAAGTTTGTGTGTGGCACACGAAGCGCAGCAGAGTAGATTCCATTGCCAGGACAAATCTCTTCATTGCGTTCTCTTGGAGAATGTTGGGCTGCTCTTAGGAGGTTACTGTTCGAGCAATTTTGAACAGAAAACATCTTAAAATTAAAACATCTTCACAGCTTGTTTCATGCAATGAAGCTGTTAAGAAAGCACTCAATATGCTTCATTTTCTGAATGGTGCCTAAAATTCCAGCTTATTTCACTAGGTTAGAAGTTCTACTTGAAGGGTTCAGCTACTATAACAGCACAAACTAAGATTGCTCGCAAGTTTTGTCAGATTTTTTTTTTTTTTGCTTGTAAGCACAGAAATTAATTTTAAGTCATCTAATAGAAATATTGAACAATCCCTATCCTTTAAGGTATGAGACCGGGAATATATTAATCTGGCCAGAGAAGCTGAGTAATTTATTTGCATAAATGACAGACTTTCTCCACTGAGGACTGGGCACATGCTTATTATCAAGGTATTTTATTAGCCCTAGGCATAGCCTGAGAAGGAAAAAGCCAGATCAGTGGCTTTGGTCCTTCTGAAAATTGGGTTAGGGTCATACCTCAATGCTGTTCTAAAGCTGGTATTTTGAAAGGATCCTGTTATTGCTGATATTATAATCCCAAAATCTAAGGGCAGCAGCAGGAAGTATAATTACCTTGGGTATCAAAAATGACTGCAATGAGTTTAAAATAGTCTCACTTTTGAATTGCTTTCATGTCTTTAAACACAGCTGAAATACTAGCAAAGATAAAAGTAAAATAAATCCCGTTATTTTGACTCTGAACACAAGTTGCTAAGGAGAGCAGTTGGAAAAGAAGCTTTAATACAGTGCTATTTTGGTTGAAATTATGCTTGTCAGTGTTCTCACTGTTAACATGCATTAAGAAAGTTAAGGGTTTATATAATGAGTCCATTAAATTTCAAGTTCAAGCTGCTTCACCATACTGTGTTTTTCTTGATGCACAATGCCGGCATCGGAGTACACAAATGTTCTAGAGGCTGGAGGGGAATTGAATTGTAAAAGTATGTTATTAGGGAACAAGAGAATTGCAGGCTTAAAATGACTTTTTTGAAAGGTCTGTACATGGATGTCTCTCAGCCAAAGAGGCGTTGTGACTTTAATGTCAAGCCAAGCACCAGCTGTAGAGCCTTTGAGGATGAGCAGGCCTTTTTACTTGTGTTACAAATCAGAATCTCCACACGCCCTGTTTTTTGAATCTGACAGAAGAAGATGGTAACATTAAGTAATGTCCTTGCAACATCCTTCTTAGATGCCTTTAGTCCTTCAGCAACAGCATTTCACTCTTGCATAGAGTCCATCAGGATTGCTGCAGCTGCTTTGCTTTTGAGGAACAAACTGGGTTTTGTGATTGTATCTATACAGTAAAATTGAAATCTAATGATTTTATTCATAAAGAGAGACCTATCAGACAGGAAAAATGTGTGGCATCTTACAACATACTCTGCGTTATCAGACTGCTAAAGGAATACTGGATAATGCATCTCAGTCACTTCCTGCCTGCAAAGCTGGACGTGAGACAAAATTTCTCGTTCCAAAACACCACAATAACATAGAAAAATCTATTCAATTCTATTATTAGAAAAAAAAAAAGAGCAGCGTTTGATCTTTCTTTAATCTTCTCGTGCTCTTTTAGTAGCTCCAGTCTTGGCGATGCATGTGCTGCTTTGACTCATGTGTCTCTCATTGTGTTTGCACCACAAATTACAGGTTTTCTTCCCGTGCTGTGTTGGTCCGTGGTGAAGCAAGATCTTTGTGTCCTATAGTCTTTAGCAGCTTTTTCCTGCCTGTTCTGCAGTGTGACAGAGAACTGTTTGCCACATGTGGAAGAGACAGCTATGCTTAAATCAGATGGAATATTTTGATGTGGCTATGGTTTACTATAATCACTTTTTCTTCAAACAAGGTTGTACTGAGAAATGATGCATTACAAGAACATATTGGCAATGGTACATAAAGAAATAAACCCAGCCTAATTTAAGAGCCCAATAAAACGACTGTGAACAGCTTTCAATACTCTGTGTGCGTGTTCTTTAGGGAGAAAGAAGCCTGTGTTGCTGTTAATCTCTTTGAAACCTTCAAGTACTTTGTTGCTGTAAGCATTGAGCTTGCCAACTTTTGGCAGATAATTATTTTGTTCTCTTCCAAATTGAACCCATTCAATTCAGTCTTCCCATTCAGAACAACAAATTCTTCCTGGGCATTTTTTTGCTCACAGTTCAATAAACACTTATAAGCAGGTAATGTTGTCATTTGCAAGTGTTCACAGAGCAAATGGGAGGCATTTTGAGGACCAAGATGAGAAATGCATCAATATGTGCAATGAAGGAGACTTACAAAGGCTTGGCATAGAGGGGGCTTCTCAGATGGGGAAAACTCACTGTGATCCAAAAGTAAAAATGCTTTTAAGATAGTAAAAGAATGTTAGATATCTACTTCCCCTTCTTGCTTGTCTGTAAAACAATTGTTATAGCATAAGGTCCTCAAATACAATAAAATAAAAGTATTAAATGAAGCAATCTGTAAAACAGAAGTACTTCTGCATTCTGCTGCTTCTGGAAATCTTCTCGTTTTCTGACTTAGGACAACATTTAACTGCAGTCAGTATCATTAAAATAGGGATTAATTTGGAAAGAATGCTGAGACTTGTTCAGTGAGAGAACTGAGAGATTCTTGAATGACTGTAAAATACACAGCCTTCTGTCCAGAACAACAAGAGCCTCATAAAAGAAATAAAAACTTCTTATATGATATTAATAGGACCCATCCTCCCTTTCTCTTGGAGCTGTGAAAGGTTTTTCCCCACTGCTTGCTATTGTGTTCCAACACTAATGCTCTGTCACATCTATTGTGCACACATCTCTGAACCCAGAAATTATTTCTATTCTTAATTTAAACAAAACCAGCTGTGCACAGATAAAAAGTTTGGAAAAAAAAAAAAGAGCATGTGTACTCACTCACTGGTTCTACTTCTAGTACGTTATAGAGGGGCTTTATGAACTCAGGACAAGCGTGCTGCAAAAATGGCTTAAAAATACGCATGAGGAGGGAAAAAGCTGACACTGTCTTAGTGCATTGCACCACTGTCACCATAGTAACACTGTATTCAAACTAAGTATTTTTATTCTTATAAAGGGAGAATTAAGAGGCCTTTTCTCTTCCAGAGCCACCATTGCATACTTTTTGCAGCTGCTGCTTATTTTCTTCCACACCCTCTCCCTGTTGGTGCTGTTCCTGTGCTGCAACCCAGCTACATTCAGAACAGTTAAAATCATCTAAAAGAACCAAGTCCATATTTCAGCTCTTTTAAGGAGTTGTTTTATGTTCTGCTCTCAGATTTGTGTTACTGACGTTTTCTTCTGCATTGGGATACCTTGCAAATTCTGCCTTTTCACCAAAGCCAACTAGGTTCTGATGATAGTGAAAATGAAAGAATTCAGAATATGGAAGGAAGGCTAAAGAATTAGTTTACTGATACTCCACGAGACAAAAAAAAAACAAAACAAAGAGAAGTGGAAGTAAACTCGTGTCTACAAAAGAACAAGGGAAAAAAAACAACAGTTGTGTTGTATTCTCCAGCCACGGTGGTTCTAAAACAAAAAATTCAAGTTTACAGATGGGGATAACTCCCCTTTTCCTCTTACCTGTTTTATTGATCCCATATTCTTAACAATCTTTTCCAAGTGTGTCTGATGTAATACCATCTTCTCTACCTCTGTCAAGTATTTGAGATTAATTTACATGCCTATATTCTTTACCCAGACTTGAAGCTATTGCTAGCTCTGCGTTGTTGCAAAAAGTTTAAATTTTCAGAAGTAGGAAGTGGCCTTATTGTATTGGAAATACTTACTGTATGTTGGTGGACAAAACTGTGAACTGATAAACTGTGCAGTGAAATCATTATGAATACTCTGCACAGGGAGCTTGAGAGCTCTATTAGCTTAAGAAATAGGTTTTGAAATGTTTTTATTAGACCTTTGGGAGCTGTATGGAAAACCCTCTAGACAGCTTGGTGAAACACCGATAATTAGCATGTGGGTTTTTTTAATCCAACACATAATTGTTTTGTCTTGTGGTATTTTAGAACTAGAGGGTCTTATTTGCCTGTTATTGCTGACAAGAGGATTGTCATTGTACGTAATGGACAATTTCCTTGTTGGAGGAAGGGGAGAAATGGGGTATTTTGTGTATTTTAAAAATTGTTTTACATGGAATTGGCTATATTAGGTCATGTTAATAAATGGATTGTTTGGAATGCACTATGATTTCTTTCAGCTGTAATGTGAGCTCCAGGAGGGCTCAGTCCCTTCTGTGAAAGGTGTGAAGGGCATTGTGCCTCCAAGTGCTGGTGATGCCAACAAATGAACCCTACATGCACCCTTGGGAATTCATTGTGATGACAGTTTGTTTTCTTCTCTTTCCATCTTTATAGGCTTATGAAAGAAGGTTTCCCACATGTCCTCTGATCCCTATGTTTGTAGCCAGTGACACTGTAAACGAATACAAGAGTGAGGATGAAGCTATCCATGTGATTGAACGGCGCTGTAAGCTGGATATAGATGCACCACGTCTACTGAAAAAGGTGATTATGTTTGCAGTGCCTGTTTTATACTTTTGGATATTGTTTCACATGAATATTGTATCTTAGCAGAATCTATGTCATCTTCCACAGATTGCAGGAGTGGATTATGTCTACTTTGTCCAGAAGAATTCTTTGAACAGAAGAGAAAGGACTTTGCATATAGAAGCCTACAATGAAACCTTCTCTAATAGAGTCATTATTAACGAACACTGCTGTTACACAGTGAGTAACAGGCTCTTGGTGGTGCTACAGATGGAGCTAAATCAGTGTGTAGATTTCAGGACTCATAAACAGAAGTTGGGTTGTTCTTGGCTTTTGCCTTGCAAGAAAAAATAACCAACACGCCGCCATGAGTGATAATTGTTGTTAGTGTTAAATGTAACACACGTGCTTGAAGAACTGAAACAAGTTTGGCACCCTCTTGCTTGAGCATCTTCTCAGAGAGCGGAACACAATATAATTTACTGTGTTTGACAGCTCTGTAGAGGCAAATCTGTGGTCTGTAATAGCAGTGTGGGACTTGGTGAGGCTGATGATACCCTGACAGAACTGTTAAAGGAAAGTTCAATGTAGCTTAGTTGCCTTCTGCTCAACTCAGGCAAATGTTCATCAGTAAGCTATGTTTTAACCTAATTCTTTCCATCATTTTTGGTCTTCAGTGCAGATGTTTTCTGATACAGAGGAGTCTGGTGGCACGCTTACTGCTGTGCTCTGGTCAGGTTATTTTCTGAATGGCTTAGCCCACACCCATTGGCTCACACAGCACGCATGTACTGCAGTAAAACTTCAAATTGATGTTACAGGTCAAATCAAAGCTAGCAAATGGAACCGACTTGTATTGTAGCCTTCTTTTTACGTGCAGGTGATAACATTTTCTGTTATGTACAGATCCATGGTTTAAAGGTCACTAGATGTCAAACCCACTTGACACTATTATCTGATTATTTTTTAAATTACTATTTCTGCAATTATTCCCAAGATTTAAAATTTAAAAAACATTTAAAAATACTTTTCCACCAACATTTTTTCCTTGAAAGCTCTGTCTAAGCAGGGGAAATGCTATACAGAAAATTGCATTTGATAAATATATACAAAACACAACACTTCCCCTTGCCCTTGCTCTACTTGGTCAAGAAGTTAGTAAGTAAATACAAAACCAGAATTTTAATTGAAGAATAAGTTGGTTTTTAAAGTTATTAAAGTTATTTTATAACTCAATTTATGAAATGACAGAAAGATTCTTAAATGTTATTATTATGATTTTTACTTACTTAGGCTGTGCCCTAATGCAAAAGAAGAAAATGAAGGCAAAAGTATGTGGTTGTCTTGTTCTAATGTTGATACTGTTCCCAGTTAATTTTATTATGTTGTGAGGGGGAGGGGAACTTTAAGGCATCAGGACAGTCACATGCTCAGAAATCCAGCTTTCAGTGATGTTTGTATAATCACAGATTCAGAGCCCGGCCTGGAAATTCCTTAGATGAGTCTTTTTTAGCTGAAGAGAGTTTAGAAAACTGCTTTCCTTTGGAGTCGTAACATCTCTGTTTCAAGATCAGCTTGTTTGGCTGTCAACTGAGACGTTTACACTTCTTTCTGTAACATAATCATAGGAGAACAAAATAAAATGGTTTTCAGTCTGCAGAATACTAAGGTACTTCGTAGGTCAATGAGGGAATGATCTATGGCAGTGTGTCTGTTGCAAACACGTCCAGGCTGCAGAGGGTGGAAATGCTTACGCTGCACTTGCTGCAGTCCTCAAGCTGCTGGCCTTGGGCTGTCAGTCCAACCTGCTGCGGCAGAAAGTTCACTGTGGAGCTTTTTACCCTGTTCCACAGATACACTACAGTCCCAGCCCATATCTAGAATGAGATAGTGTTAATTGGATAAATGTACTCGTCCTTTGGCTCTTGGCTGGAGCACTGATATTTCTCTACCCTCTCCTTTCTTGTTAAGAAACAAAAAGGGCTGTGCTGGCCATGAGACTAGGGAGGGCTTCTCAGCTTTTTGTTCTCTAGCGTTACTTTTCTCTGAAGCGTGTTTTGCAAATAAAGCAAAAGTCTACAAATTCCACTTAAATATTTTTTACTATGTGAATCTGTAAAACAAGAAACAGTCATTTCAAATACTGTGAGGAAAAAATACTGTATGGGTAACCAAGCTCTATGACCTCCTTTTAACCAATAGGTTCATCCTGACAATGAAGACTGGACCTGTTTTGAACAGTCAGCAAGTCTGGATATAAAATCTTTTTTTGGTTTCGAAAGCACAGTGGAAAAGATTGCCATGAAGCAGTACACCAGCAATATTAAAAAGGTGAGCCTTGCAGACATGAAGGAGGTGCCTGGCTCTAAGTTACGAGCTAATGTAGCTGCTGTGCTCAGAAAAGCTGGGCTGTTCCCTCTTTAGCCTGGGGCTGCATGTGTGGAGGTCTGTATTTTCAAGTGGAATCTTTAGAGACGTCTGGCCACTTAATAGCCCAACCCTTTCTGTGTCTAAATGGATGTTTTTAGCAGCTGAAGTAAGTATTTCTTTTTGAAGGGAAAAGAAATAATAGAATACTACCTGAAGCAGCTGGAGGAAGAAGGAATAACTTTTGTTCCTCGTTGGACTCCCCCTGTTGCATGTAAATTGGAGAGCAGCACATCCCACACCAGACGACCGGTTTCACCCGCTATTAATATACCAGACTCTGCCACAAAGGAGGGCTTGAACAATAAAGAGATCCTCAACACCTCCAGCAGCCCCTCGGAGCCCACAGCGGGAACACCTGATGGTATGGTGGTCTGACTTGTTTTACTGGGATTCTTTGTACTGTAGAGGCTCTTCTCATGGGCAGCTGAAAATCTTCATATTTTCTCTTTGGTAATATACAATGTTGAAGTTCAGGCTTGCAAAGCAGTAACGTGTGGGATACCTTGGATAGCTGTTAGGAGCTGGGCTTTAGTAAATTAAAATCAGGTATGAGTGGAAAAACTCTTCACTTTGCTGTTCATTAGGTTGCAAATGGATGACTGACTTCTTGCCTTGAAATTCAGGGTTGGGTATAACTATAGGAATAATGGGGAGGAAAGGACTGAAGCTTTCCTGAACAGTCTTCTGTTGTATCTTCCTTCCCTTGTTAATAAGGGAATTTGGGAAAATTCTTGGACTGGGAGATTTCGATCAAAGCTTCTCTACGTATTTCCAGAAGCTGTGGATTCACAAATCTGAATATACTGGTGAAATGCTTTTATAAATGTTTGGTTTTATTCCTTTCTTAGTTGCAGAAGGAGAATTACTCTTCTTGGTTTACCATTAAGATGACTGTGTATGTTGCCTTGCTGCTCTTTTCATTGATTCAAGAAACTTTATTAAATTTTGACTGCACAGAACACAGAGCAGCTGCTTCTGTGCCTCAGATATCAGCACAGAAGATCATTCAGGGCCACTCTAATTACATGTACATCTCCTTTTAGACAAGCTGGACGCAGACTACATCAAGCGGTACCTGGGTGACTTGACACCAATGCAGGAAAGTTGCCTCATTCGACTGAGACAGTGGCTCCAGGAGACACACAAGGGCAAAGTAAGTTACAGCTGGTCTCTTGTAGCTAATTGTTCCTGTTAAGTGGCCCTCCATGATGAAAACCTAGATTAGGTCTATACAGTAGCAATAGAAGAAGTTCATTGTGACTGTCCAGCTGACTTTGCCAGCTGAGGTGCTTAAATGGTTAGCGTGACTGCCTCTCAGAATGTCAATAAACCAACACAGGGGAATTACATCAGTTTTATAACTCTGCCTTGTTTGTTTTGGTGGCCAAACATCACATTCTCAAATCTATATCCCTAAGCACTGTACTGAAAGGGAAGCGGTGCGGCCGGTTAAATCACTGATAGCCAAGCTGGGGTTTTCCAGTGGCTTGTGATTTGCATGTATGTCTCGGCTTCCTTTTACTTAGCAACAAAATACAGTCTGTGTTTTGTCCCTTGATTCCTTTAAATTGACTGACTTAGCATGGTCATACAGGTGTAAACAATTACATTAGGGTTCATGAAATTTTTATATCCCTTATATAAAGGTAGCTGCAGTACCTGACAGGGATCCTGGTTTTGTTGCAAACAAAGACTGATTTGCTTGAGTAACTTCCAGTGTTACAAACCATCCTTCTGCATTGGTGCAGGGCTGCATGTTTTTTCAGCTTCTGTTGTTTGTGGTTTTGTTCTTGTCTCAAATCTTGAGTACAAAATAAGGTTTGAGTTGTTGGTTTGGTTTTGTTTTGGTTTTTTACAGATCCCAAAGGATGAGCACATTTTAAGATTCCTGCGTGCCCGGGACTTCAACATTGATAAAGCAAGAGAGATCCTTTGCCAGTCGTTGACGTGGCGTAAGCAGCACCAGGTAGACTACATTTTAGACACCTGGAACCCTCCTCAGGTGCTCCAAGATTACTATGCAGGAGGCTGGCATCACCATGACAAAGGTATGCTCTAGGGGGCAGATATTGATCAGCTTTTATGTTCTGAATTAATGGTGATAGTTGTCCCTCTGTTAGCAAGAGTTGCCCAGAAAGATGGTTAGAACTTCTCTGTTGTTATGTACTAAATGGATTTAAATTGGTATTGTCAGCTCCTTGCTTGGTGGAGGCAGACTCCTAGGTCCTAATCTTTCTGACTATTACTGACATACTTAGCTCTCTAAACAGCTCTGCTTTGCTAGGAGTTTAAGAAGGTTATTAATTGCACTTCTGTAGTGCTCTGAAATGCTTAGAAGGGTGTTATGCAAGTGCTGAGTATTCTCTTTCAGTGATTAAAAGATGTTTGTAAATAAGTGTATCTTCCTAATCAACTTATTTCTGATGTTGTATAAGTCTGCTGATGGCATAAATGAATACTTATTTGGCATTACAATCAGCTTAATGATGAGAAGTGGGATGTTGGAAAAACATCAAATAGAGCAGGTTTATTTAAGAAGGGAAGAAGCTTTGGCTAAATTCCATTTTTATGATGAGCCACGGCCAGATCTTTAAAACATGGACGACTGTGGCTCACACACTCCCCTATCGCTCCGCTTGTTTTATCGTGCACTGATCTTACTGCTAATACATACACAGAAATGAAACGTTTTGGAATTTGTTGCTTGAGGGAAGCTGGGCTCTTTAGATAAGGAAATGATCTCTTACTGTGAGCTATCTGTCTTCTGATTTAGTTTTTTCCCCCACTAGACACCATTGTTTCTGCTGGCTCTTCCTGTTACAAAAAGCTACCAAACAGGACAAGATGCTGTCAGCAGCAGTGGCCAGGAGACGGGGAGGACGCAGCAGAAGTTTAATCGCTGTAAAGCTGCAGAGCTTGAATGGCTCTCCCCTGCTGCTTAGGGTTTGACAGACCTCAAACCGAGAAACTGGAAAATGAGAATATGCTTGTAAAGATTGTAGGGAAAAAAAATGTGAATAAGTTCGTTCTCCCTTCTGTCAGTTCCTTGTCCTTACTTTGTAAAGACTTCCTCTGTCAATAGCACAGAACTGGGTCCTGCCAGTGAGTAGAAAGGTACAGAATGCATCAAAGGGTTGTTTCATGTTTTTTTCTGAGAAGTTCTTCAGTCTTGTGGTGAACTTCATGCTCCCCTCCCTTCCCCTCCAGTTCTTTTGCAGCACACCCACAAGTAAAGCACAGGTTTGTCAATAATGGAAACAGAAATTCAAAACTGAGCAATTCTATATAATTTAAAATCTTGCAGTGGTAGGTTCTTTTTTTAAACCCTCTTCTCTAGTATTGCTCCTTTCCTCCTACGCGTGCTAAATGTGCCAAACTTAAACTAGCTAAATTCTGTACAGCTTTTAGCGCTCAAGCAAAGGCAGCAGTGATTGAGGCATGTTGTCTAGAATGAGCTATTAGTGCAAAAGAATAAAAGTTATTATTTTGGCATGCAATTAGCCCAATTTTCTATACATCTGAGCGGCTTTTATTTTGACAGGAATGCTTCAGTCAAATGCTTTTTTAAATCGCAAAGCTCTAATGGAATATCAAATATAGAGTGAAAATGCGACACTGTCAGCTGAGGCTTTCCTTCGTGTGTCATTTGGGTGGACCGGGGGTTAGTAAGCTGTTAGTTTGATTTTTGGATGCAAGTGCAGCTGTGAGGGAGGGAGACCTGCTATGAAGCTTAATAGCACTTTTTGTTTAGTGTTTCAAAAGCTAAACAGTACATTCCAAGATAAGTGTGTGCTGATGTTAAAACAATATTTTCTTTTAGACCACCTGATAAAATACAAAAGGCTGTGATCTTTCATGGGGGTAGTGTCTTTGCCAAATAAATGACTTGCCTTGAGTCTGCAGTTTTGGTTGTTTGTTTTTCTTTTTCTTTTTTTTTCTTTTTTTTTATTTAATAGCATTTCTTGACAGTTTCTTTCTTTGTGTCCCAAAGGACTTAATGATAATTTGATACCTCTCTTTGCAGTTGTTGGAGGGAAGTGAAGCTAAACAGACAACAGGACTTTGGGGAGATTTTTATGCAGAAAGCTCATTTTTTTTATTTTGTGTCCTAGCATATTCAGTTTTATAAGTTGGTGATTATTTAGCTTGTGTACTAGAATAGATGGGGCAAAGCTTAAAAAATGCATCACAGCTTTGGGAGGAGGATGGAAGCTGTTTCAGACAACTAGCTCCTGTTCTGAAGAGCCAGAAATGCAAGCTTTGATTCTCAAATTCAGCTGGTGCAGTTGTTGAGGTTAGTGTTTTTGTATCCTGGACAGCGTGGAGCTGCTCCAGTATGCAGCAAGACGTCTGTGAAAAGGAAGGGCTTGGAATGCGGAGGGTCCATCCGAAGCTGATCTCTGGAACAGAGTCTGTTCTCCCCAGGCGTAACCTGCATAAGTGAGGCCGTGTGCCAGTTCCGCATAATGTGTAATGACATAGCTGAAAGGTGTGACTTCAGCAAATACTGCAGAAAGCGACTACTCTCTGGGTTAACACTGTGTCTCATTAATTCCCAGAACTCAGGGTATCTACTTTTCCAAAAACATTGCTCTAAGCAGTATTGCGTCCTGTGTGATAGAAGGCTTACAGCCTTCGTTGCAACTGTTTGGTTACGCTAATGGCCTAAAGCTTTTCCTGTATCTTAGCTGTCCTGGAAGCTAATTATAGCCCCGTGTCTCTAGTTGTGTATACCAAGATCTTGTGTGTACCAGTGTACTTGTTGAAGACCTTTGAACTTCCCTTGCAGATAGGGGAACTATTTTTGCATCAAGATGTCTCCATTAAACTTTTGTAGTTCATTTACAGGCAATCTTTTGGTGTAGCTGGACGAGATAAAGCTTATATTGCTGCTCCAGTTCTCCCTCTTCCAGCTGTACAGCGAAGTTTGAACTGACTATGACTTGTTTCCGTTTGGATTTTTAGCATAAAACTAGCTCACTCAAATTGTCTATGGCTGTAAAAATAAGGGTTATGTTGATATATTTGTTCTCATTATTCAGATGGTCGCCCGCTCTATGTGCTGAGGTTGGGACAGATGGATACCAAAGGCTTAGTGCGAGCTCTTGGGGAAGAGGCCTTACTTCGATACGTAAGTCTTTTTGGAGCCAGCAAGTTGCTAACAATGTGATATTTTCATTTAGAAATTTCCTCCTCTGCCAGAACATTCATTGCTCTGGATATTTCGATGTACTCTCTGGCCGTCTGTTTTTGGTTTGAATACATCTGAAAGCTCCTGGTAGCTGATCTTCTGCATTCTTTCCAACTGCAAACTGATGGCGGAAAGGCGTAGTTCTTGGCAGCTGCTGTAGTTATTGGTTAGCATTTTCACAGATTCTTCTGCAGTTTGTGCAGTGCTTCAAGTCTCTGCATTTGTACAGAAGAGAAAAATGCCATGCTCAGATTTTGTCAAGCCCGTATTCCAAGGATAAGAATAATTTATTTTTAGAGAACTAGTACTTGCCTGTAATTTTGCCTTCTGTAAAGGCATCTCTCGGACTGTGTTATTGTGGATCTGCTCAGTTTCCAAGCAGAAAGCTGGCAGAATTCCAGGTTTGCAATGATTTTTTTTTTTGACTCCCAGTAATGACAGCCGCGACCATAGTAACCGCTAGAAGCAGGGGCTGGATTTGACTTTTTTTCTTCCAGTGGCATTTCCAGCCACGGACTAAATTTTGTTTGTTTGCCCTAGTTCTGTTTCAAGGTTACTTGCTTTCACTTAAAAAGGGGCTTTAATTTCTGAGTAAACAGGAAAAAAATGCTTAAAGGGACGGAAGAGGAGGGAGACTTCTTGTCTGTATCACTCCTGGGTCTCAGTTTTCTGGAGGATCTTGTCTACATTTTACTGCTTTTATGGAAAGGCATGTTTATTTTTCAACAAGCTCAATCAATGGTATAAATGCAGTGATTTCTGGTTCATTCTTTGAAAAAAAAAAAAAGGTTTATGCTAGTTTGAGCTTGTAGTTTTAATTAGTGTTTGGATATAGTCAGTTTTTTTCTTTATCCCATCTAAGAAGTTTCAGACTGTCTTCTCAAAACAACATGTTTTTTTGCACAGGTTCTTTCAATAAATGAAGAAGGACTGAGGCGATGTGAGGAGAATACAAAAGTATTTGGCAGGCCAATAAGGTAAAATACAACAAGTAGATCTGCTCGTTGGGAATTACTTGGTTTCACACCATACACAGGGGAACATCAGGCAACATGATGGTGCTGAGCAAAGTTTATTAAATGAAAGAAGCACAGGGTAGGCTGTGTGTCTGAGTGCGGATACAAGCACAGTTACAGTTAATCAAGAGCCTCCCCAATTAATGTTAGAGTGCATCTGAAGGGTCAAAATCTGCATCTGAGGGAACACAGCACCTGCTCTGGGTGTCTTGGTGTCATGCTCATAATGGTTCTACATGGCAGGTGTTATGATGTTGCTCTCTTCTACTCTTGGACATCTGCAAAGCCATGCAGCCTAAACCCCATCTCTGCTTCTGGGGGATTTTAGAGTCAGATGTTGGTATAGGCTGCCAAAAAAATCAGGCCATGATAATATTATGGATGACCTTTCCAGTAGTGTCAGGTATTGTTTTCATGTCACTTGTTCATCCATAGTCCATATCAAGGCTCATTACACTCAGTTCTTTGCCTTCTCCATTTATTATATGCAGTTACTCAACTTGTGATCCAAGGTAAGGTCATGAGACTCCTGTTTTCCAAGTACTGGCATGACTTCATGTGAAGTTCAGTCAAAAATTGCTTGCTATCCCATCTTTAAGTCATTGTAGGGGTCACTTAAGGAAAGTGCTAACTGCAAAATGGGTTTAAGGGTGTGGTATGAAAGCAGGACTGCTCCCGCAAAAAAACAGTGTTTCTTGGACTCGCTTCAATTTCTGACTCCTTCCTTTAATCTGAAAAGATTCAGGGATGCATGGGATGTCTGCTTATCTTTCCCTGGTAAAGAACTTGCTGTCCCAGCTCTCAGTGGGAGGTCAAATACAAGAGATGGATTTCATGTGTGCAACTAGGCAATTGTGCTGCTTACTGGATCTTGACTTGTAGAAGTAATCCTGAAGGACTACATATTAAACATTTAAAGTGAAACAAAGAAGTGTTTGCTGTTTCACAGAAGCAGAGTTTCATGGATGCTAGCTGGTGCCGCACAGCTGTGCATCTTGAATTCATGCCCAGGGCGAGACCTGAATTTGGAAAGTAACTAAAGCATATGCTGAAGCTCAGTATTTAAGAATTAAGAACATACCTCTTCCTACAGAAGAAGCTCCCCTCCCTGAGATCTGACAGCAGAATTAGCTTTGATGTGTAGTGGCACTGTTACTGTGCTGTGTTGGGAGGAAATATGCACCATGAATGTTAAATTGCTTCATAGCAGCGTGGCCATTTGATTGACTTTCCAGTAGAACCAATGGTTTAACATTTGGGCTAGCTGTTGACAGGATCTTTTTTTGGCTCCATATTGACCTTCTTCTGAAGTTTGAAATGTCTGGGGGGGAATATGCATGATGTAGAAAGTGAACTTCCAACATAGTCTGTAACTGTAATTTTCCCCCTCTAAGACATTTCCATTCTAAGGATCTTAAACTCCAGCATCTACAGGTAGCACAAAGCAGGACGTAAAATAAAAGAAACCAGAACATACAGTGGGGTCCACACGTTTCCATAGACTGGACACTTGCATGAGAAAGGAGAATTTTGATGCCATTGAGATTCTTCTTTTCCTTTTTGTCTTTCTCAAATTCAGCTCCTGGACCTGTCTAGTAGATCTAGAAGGCTTGAACATGCGGCATTTATGGAGACCTGGTGTTAAAGCATTGCTGAGAATCATTGAGGTGGTTGAAGCTAATTACCCTGAGACTTTGGGTCGTCTTCTAATCCTAAGAGCACCTCGAGTATTCCCAGTTCTTTGGACACTGGTATGTTTGTAATTCAAGACATTCCTCGGCTCTCTCAGTGCACTGCTACACAGTTGTAGTTTGTAAAAGCACTTGAGAAATCAGGCTTTGTATGCAAGGAATGTTACCATTTGGAAATATCTCTTTTATAGGATTCCTGGAATAGATTTAAATGCACTACCTAAGAACTTGCTTATATAATTGGTTAATTTTGCTTCTTTTTAGTGTCAACTTTGTATAACAAGGATGGTAACACTTAATGCAATCAAAGTGATTCCTTCAATATTGATGTCTTTTGTTTTTTCTTTGTTTGTAGGTTAGTCCATTCATTGATGACAACACTAGAAAGAAATTCCTTATTTATGCTGGAAATGACTACCAGGGTCCTGGGGGACTGCTGGATTACATCGATAAAGAAATTATCCCTGATTTTCTTGGTGGAGAGTGCATGGTATGAATATAAACTAGTGCATATAACAATTATTTTGGGGGTTTTATTCTCCTGCTCCTCTAAACAAAGAAGCCTAGAAGCACAGAATGGTTCCTAGTGTAGTTTGGAGGGGAGGGTACTATGATGTAGGATTCCAGACTTAGTGTGTTCTTTGGGATCCACTTTAAAAAGAGAAATGCAGTACTTCTTGAGAATGAATATCAAATAACTTACCAAAGTAGCCAGGCGTGGTTAAAAGCCATAGTCTCTGCTACCTGTCAAGTTCAGGCAGACATGGCAGCACAGCACTGAGCAAGAGCTGTCACCACCAGCTAATCAGAAGTCTCTGTCACCTGAAAGAACTAACTGGTACCACAGGAAACCCAAGGAAATACGTGGCACATCTGCTCGGAGGGCTAACCAAACAGCCGGGTCTCCTGGCACAATATGTGTGGTAACCACAACAAACAAAAAAAAAATAGTTTAACTGCAGAATACTGTAATTTCTCAGTCCCTTGTCCTGTGCCTTGACAGCTGCTTTCTGCCTGGACTATGGGTGTCAGTCAGATCTGTCATTTTAACATCTCAATGACACTGTAAGGTTTGTTTTCTCTCTAATGTTTTTCACAACCCAAGCTCACTGGTGTGACTGAGGTGTAGGAGTGCAACTCAGGCATTTTCTGGAGCTTCCATCACAGTGAAACTTAGATGATTATTTTTTTCTGAACTCAGCTGTGTTAAAATACAATTTCAGCATTGCTTTTTAAAGCCCCTGTACACTTTCTAGACTAATTTCTTTAACATCCTTGAAAATTAATTTGAGACTGTTCAAATACAGTCTCAAATTATAATGAAGTACTATTAGATGTGTTGGAGTAAAGCATGTGTTTATCTTCAATGGGCTGCTTTTTGCTGCAGCAGTAGCTTTCAGTGGGGAGAGAGTTTGTGCTATCTAATTGGGAGTTTGAGAAGCTGGCAAAATCTGCTGCTAAGTAAGCAAAAGTCAATGTTACCAGCAAGTAAATTGCTAAATACTTCCTGCCGGTCACAGGCAGCAATAGAATCTCTTTCTCTTCATTTTTAGTTCTGGATATTTGAACAAAAATGACTTTGCAAAGATCCTCTCAATTCTTTGTTGTAATTTAGTTATCAAACACTTCTGCTGCCCCAAACACTTATATGGAACCTATTCCTGGTCAGATAGCGGTCTAACTTCATTACGGGAGACTTCTTTAAAAAGGCCATTGCTTAGGGAAGTTGTGTAATCGATTCCAGTACAGAGCTGTCAAGACAGTTGTAACTTGAAAACTGTTACCTTCCTGACTGCAATATCCTCTTACCTGTTTGGAAACTTACTGTATCTCCTCACCATCCTTCGTCCTTAAATTTAGCTGTCGGGGTTCTTTCAGGGCTCTGTAGGCTGTATTTTTTAGACTGAGTCGCTATTGCCACTTCCCTCAGGATTCCCGAGGGGCTCATGTCTTTCTTCAGTGTAGGGCAATGTGAGTGACAACTATAGCATTTGCACAGTCATTTTCTCTGGTGGCTGTTGTCCATATACAATAGCTGTTCCTCTGGTGGCTAGTTCTGCAAACTCACCTAAACCAGAGCATTGTAAAATAGATTTATGTATGTATGATGTACAAGCTATAAAATTACTTTCAAACTCTGTTCATATGTCATTTTTCAGGGTGCTTGCTAAATGTGAGGGTTTGTTTCTGAAGCTGGCAGGCAGAGAATGTGACAGGGGGTGGATGCACAGAGGGGATACTTCTTAATGGCTGTTTATGCTCTTAGTGTGAAGTACCAGAGGGCGGGCTGGTCCCCAAGTCCCTCTACCGGACAGCAGAAGAGTTGGAAAATGAAGACATAAAGCTTTGGACTGAAACAATCTACCAGTCTGCAAGTGTCTTCAAAGGAGCTCCACATGAGGTATGGTTGCAGCCGACCCTTCTTTTCTTTTGTCTCATCCCTCTGCTCTGGATTTTTGTCTCTTGAACTTGATGATTTAGTTGCTCTGCTCCCACCTTGTTGTTCTATAGTTCTGGTATGTGCTTTAGTAGTGATGCTTTAGTAGCTGTTTGTTAGTTTGTGACCATTCCTGGTATCCTCTGGTTGTCATTTAGAGAATATCACTGGTTTTCATTCTATTCAAAGCAGTGTTACTCTAAGCAAAGACAAATTACATTCTCAGAAGCTACTTGAGAGCTTCTGAAAGTCGTGTTAAAATAAGGACACTCCATCAGGAGAGAATTTGTAGCTACACTGCCTTTTTAAAAACCTAAATTAAGCCCAGCAACAAAGCCTCTGGGTTTTGTTGTCTTTTCTGGTAAGAGTTTCTGTCATTACTGAGCAAATTGCTGTTGTCTAATACAACTTTTCTGTCCCAGGTTCTCATTCAGATTGTGGATGCCTCATCTGTGATCACATGGGATTTCGATGTGTGCAAGGGCGACATTGTTTTTAACATCTTCCATTCCAAGAGGGCCCCGCAGCCTCCTAAAAAGGACTCTCTGGGAGCTCACAGTATTACATCTCCTGGTGGGAACAACGTCCAGTTGATAGACAAAGTCTGGCAATTGGGGCGCGATTACAGTATGGTGGAGTCTCCTCTTATCTGCAAAGAAGGGGAGAGCGTGCAGGTAAGACGCCGTATCCTTGTGTGGGAGCAGATGGAAACTAGCTCCAAAACTAGATGTTCTTAATTCACAATCGTTATTGATGACTGAGTGGTGATTCAGCTCCAGACTCTCTGCTTGCTTTTGGCTGACATTTCAGCGGATGTTCCTCGCTGGATGCTGCAGGGAACAGGGACAGTAGTTACATGGGATCTGCTGGGAGGGGAGGCTGCAGCAGGCTCATAGTGATTGCAATTGAGCAGCAAAGGGATATAGGGAAGCCACCTAGAACGTGGTCCATGTCCAGGAAGTAGCAAGATGTGCTTTCTCCTGTGATTATGACCATTATTTTCTGAAGCAAAAAGTCTTGAGAGAAGCCTGGAAATTAAGACTGAGCTTCTGTGTGTTTGTCCCTCTAACAGGAACTTTAGGGAGCTCCCTATGGCCAAGGTTCCTGAAGGGTGGGGTTTTTTTATGTCATGTGCAACCTATCCTTTAATTACCAAGTTTGATATTACATGCAGCATTTTTACAATCACACTCCACCACTGCTTATTCCTTTTGACTTGAACAGCCTTTGAGAAAGGAGCTCCTTAAGTCATCTAATTGGAAGTGTTAAACTGGAAATACAGGCACAGACCTCTTGAACCACACTTTGTCTGTGAGACTGGAACCTTGACTGTTCTTTTCAATCTCAAAGGACAGCCGTTAATTGAAAGTAAATGGAAAAAATGAATATTGTTTTAAACAGGAATGTTTCAGTGTATTCGAATCCTAACCACTTGACACTGTCAAAAAGCAGGAGGAACCACTGGCGTTCTATCATAGCTTTTATACGCTGTGTGAGGAGAGTTCACCAGCACTGCCAGTTGGTTGAGGAGCTGAAATATTGGCATTGGGGAAAAACATCTGGGCATGTATGTAGTTCTAAGCTTGGAAATTTCAAGCCTACAAATCATTGTGTTAACAAAGTTAACTTTCCATTTTTGCTGTGGCTGCTTCCAGGGATCGCATGTGACCAGGTGGCCTGGCTTTTATATTCTCCAGTGGAAATTTCATAACATGCCTGCCTGTGCTACAACCAACCTGCCTCGTGTGGATGATGTACTTGCATCTCTACAGGTCTCTTCTCACAAGTGTAAAGTGATGTACTACACAGAAGTAATAGGATCAGAAGATTTCAGGTACGTCTGGCCAAGGTTCATGAAGGTCAGCCGCTGTCAAACCTTTCTGATACTTGGATGATCAAGCTGATGTCAAGTTGGCTTAAATACAAGTGAATCGTGAGGACTTGTGTTTTCTTAGGCCCCCTCCCCCCAAAAAAATTCAACCAATACTGGCAGTGGGAGCAACTAATCTATAAAAGGTGTTAATTAGTTACCTCGTTGTAATCATTATTGGTCACTTTGCTCTGCTTTGAAAGTGTTATGTGAGTTGTTGAGCTTGGCAGGTTGTTGTGTAGAAATGGGTGCACTCCAAACTGGAATTGAGTCAGTTCAGCTGCCTGTCAGTTGATAAATGTGACTGAAACTGGTTCTCGGTTGCTTTGAACAGCATCTGTTTTTTGCAGGGTGTTCAGTGTCTCCATTATTTAATGAGGCAGAAAAGCTTTTGAGCATCTGCACCAAAGCCATTACTTTTTTTTCAGTATGAAAACAAATACAATATAGATACACAGCGGAAAGCAAAATCCTTGTATGTTCTGAAGCTTAAAACCAGTTTATTTTATATTGCAGGGGTTCTATGACCAGCCTTGAATCAAGCCACAGTGGATTCTCCCAGCTCAGTGCTGCCACCACCTCTTCTAGCCAGTCCCATTCCAGCTCCATGATTTCCAGGTAGTGCCACAACAGACGAAAAGCAAATGGATGAGATGGCTGGACCCTCGCCTGTGGCAGTGACTGCAATACAGCGTATTCAACTGGCAATTGCGCAAAAAATCCCCACCCCATAAAAGCCTTTTATAGATAGTAAAGTAGCTGTTTGAATTTTAAACTTAGTGGTTTTGGTCGTTGTTAGATCCAACAGCTTGTCTCTTAACTTTAACCCCCTTTTCCTAACTCAGCCATAAATATTTTTGCAAGTCTGCTTGCACAAATCCTAACTCTGAACACAAGGGCTCTCACTGAAAGGAAAAATAACCAGTGCACCAGTTAAGAATGATTTTGTTTTTGTTTTTTTTTAACTGTGTAAATGTTAAAAAGCAAAAAAGAGGAAAAACCCTACCAAAAATGCTCCGTAGTGCATTAGAGATCAACTGCAAGTCTCCTGTCAGGACATTCCTTGCCATCTTAAGAAATCCCCTGTGATCTTCCAGTGCTGCAAACTCTTCTCCCTGTTGCCACTAAGTGATGTCCGAGACAAAGAAAAGCAGTTGCTGGATACTTGACTTTGTGAGTCCATTTTTTTCAAAGCACGCCCACAGAGCTGTGGCCAGGCTGTAAACACTAATACCTTTTGTATGAGCACATTTTTGGGGAATTTGAGCTCTGGGTCTCGATGGGTTAAAGCAATTCATTCTTTCCTTGGATTTGTGCTTGAAGCACTGCGGAGAGAGAGGCAGAGAGCGGGCTCTCCCTTGCTGAGCCAGAACTGGTCCCAGCTCTGCGCTGGAGCTTCACTCCACTTCCTTAGCACACTCCACGTGAATTGTTTTTACTGAGACTCTGTTCTTATCAGGAATTTATGCAGAGCTTAAGCTTGCTTCTTAAATCAGTCTAAAAGAGCTATGGCTTACATCCTTCCCGCGCACTCTTCAGTCCTTCCCTGTGTACGTCAGAAATAGAGCGCCTTAGTTCTGAGCAGTGAAGGCTTCAGTGTAGGCAGGGAGCAGAGGGATCTTCACTCCAAGATGCTCTAAGCGGTGCCTGCTCCACCATTTTCACTGCTGCTCCTGCCAGTGGGGAATTGACGTTTTGGATTTTGTCCCTATTCTACCCGGGCCCAAGAAATCCTACTTGGTACAGTCTGTTCAGGTGTTTCCCACTCTGAGCCCCCTCTCGCACACACCAGCAAAAGACACAAAGGATTGAAGTGCTGAGCCAAGGGCTGTCAGCAGACTGCTACAGACCTTACCTGGCAGTGAGCAGAGAAGATTTCAGCCTGAAATACAGCAGGATTTGCATAGTTAGACCCTGCCTGGTCTTTCCTCACCCTCTTAGAGCTAAACTATTTATCCAGGCAAAAAGGAGCCCCCTGTGCTGGCTGCATCCCCTGCTAGAAAGCTGGGCAGGCTCTGTTGAGTCCTGGGGAGGCAGCACCGTTATGGGTAAGTGGTAGAGAAGCCTACAGAGGTCTTGCACCTTCAAAGCAGAACTGATTTAAGATACTGGATGCCCTGCCTGAAGAAAGCTGGTTCTGAACTCAGTATAAATATATTTTACGACTGGAAAGTATCTGCGAGGCAGGTTACTGACCTCTGATCAGGAGCACCTCTCCTGTGGACCGAGTCTGCCGGGGAGTGTAGCAGACAGAGCTGGCAAAGAAGTATTTGAGTAACAGATTTAGAGGTGCTGAGAGGCCAGTCTCCTTAAACTGAACCAAACTGGTCTATTTTGTCTTTCTTGGATTTAGAATTTGAAGATGGAGGTTAGACTGTTTCTTAGGCTGCTGAAGTGTGCCGTTGTGTGAGACAGGCCACTGCTTTGGTGTCAGGCAGCTCCCCATCCTGGTGTCTGCAGAGCATCCAGCCCCACGCCAGGGCTCTTGGGCCCTGTGAACTCTGCTGGGCAGGACCCAGCTTTGCTAAAGACAAATTTGTTTGGTTCTTGGCCTGCAGGAACCAGTATCCCCCAGTACAGGGGAACTGGTGCAGCAGGATGCACAGTGAGCTTAGTGACACTCATGGCTCTTTGCAAATCCCACTTTCCATTTACCAGGCTGCAAGGGCTGAAGGTCCCCTTTCTTTCTCTCTCTCTCTCTCTCTCTCTCTCTCAGATGGCGATTTTGCTGACAACTGTAAAGAAACTGCTTCATTCAACACTCCACATCTGTCCAGAGGTGTCTGGCTTTGTAGACCTTTTTGAGTTGCAGTCACTTTTCAAGTCTGAAGATCTGTATTTTATTTTTTTTTACTTGAGCTGGCTCAAAAGTGGCACTTTGGGTTTTTTCCTGCTGTTAACCTTAACACATCTTTTAGAGCTCGAAGCACATGACAGCACAAACAGCCGGGGAGATAAAATTCCAGAAAAACAATAGTTAATCTTCCTCCAAGCGAAGTGCTGTGGCAATATGACTTGATCACTGCAGTCTGACTAATTAATTTCCCACACCCTGGTCTTTCTTTGTGTGATATAATTGCTCTTCTTCCTTCTCTCAGCCAATGACTCTTCTGTTGGCTTTTTTCCTGTTATCTGTGTCCTTCTGCACTTTTTCCTGTCTGTACTCATGAACTGCATATCAAATTCTGTAAATGTTTTGTATACATAATACCTCATTCTTGGTAATAAAATACAGATAGTCTTTAAAAGATTTTTTTATCGTTATCAATAAATGTGAACTGTTTGGAAAAAAAAAAAAAAATGGTCATCTGCTTTATTTCATTCCTCCGATGCAAAACTTCCAGTTTATTTTAGGTGCTGAATTCAAGCCTGCCAGAGCTGCTCAGGGACGATGCTGTTACGGGGGACGCAGGAGGTGCTTCAGGTCTCTGCCACCGTGAGGAGCTTCAGCAAAACATCCTGTCCTGGGGAGCAGGAACTGAGCCACTACAAGGTACGAGGAATGTGGTTTTAGAAGGAAAACGGCCTCTGCTGGGCACTTCCCTGTCATGGAACAACATCCTTTCCCCACTGTACACACACAGGTTTTTTACTACTCTGTAAATACATAAAAGGAACAAAACACTATGCTGGGAAAATCTTCAGGTAGCCCTAAAAAGAGAAAATGGTTGCTTTTATGGTTTATATGATGACTTTATCCTCCTTTTTCACAGCTGATAGCAGCAGCATCCCTTGTGGAGTGTGTTAGGAGTGTAACTAAAAGGCTGGTGCTGCCAAGTTCAGCACAGCAAGGGCACAGGTAAATGGCTCTCGTTCGCCCCTGCAGAGGCTGAAATGTCTCTGGCCACCTGACCTTCCAAGTGCAATTGCTGTTTTCTACCTGATTATTTGTTTTTTCCCAGTGGCCCTGCCGTGGGCTTTCCAGCAGAATAAACGGCTGTGTCCCCGGGCTGGGCAAGGCCTGTCCTGGGAAAAGCCGAGTGGTCTCAGCTGCCCCCACCACCTGGGTGGGAGGAATCACAGTCACATTTGGGGGGAATTATGATTTATTTATTTTTTTATTAGTAGAAGCAGACAAAGCTTTAGCTATTTTTAAAGCAGGAGCCAATAAATGTCAGGCTGTGGTTTCTCTAACCCCTGGAGCTGGAGCAGTGGCTGAAACATCCATTTATGGTTGGTCTCTCAGATTTTATCCAAGCTGTAAAGTTTCTAAAAGGAGACTCTTAAACTCTGGCTGCGGAGGTCTGTCAGCAGGACCAGATGGCAGCCTGACCTACTTCAAGTTTTAACATGTGGCCAATATTTTTTATGCCAGCGCATAATTATAATGGGCCGGCTTATTGCTGCTCCGGATGTTACTAAATACAAAAGCCCTTGAAAAGACGTGGTGCAAGAAAGGTGGCTTTGGCTGTTCAGCTGCGCCGTGCCCGGGGCGGCGGTGGGGCTTTCCTGGCCTGCTCCTCTCTTGAAATGGCAATTAAAAATGAGAGCTGCAGACCTGATTTGAGCTGAGCAGGAGATAATGGTGCGGGCAGGGGCTTGTGTTACCGGGTGAACCGCCTATTTTGGTTGGGGGGGATTTAGTGGATTATTTTTTTAAGACAAAGCAAAATCCCTGGAAGAGATTTCACCTGCCCTTTTCCACCTGCCTTCCCCTGCCAGGGCTCCCTGTTCTCTGGGTGTGAGACCCTGGTGTGCTTTCTCATTTGCAGGTCTAGCTTGCCAAGGAGCCCATAAATTCCCAGTCACCCAAGGAGAAGGATCCTGAGCTGCCATTTCCAAGTCTTCCCATGCATCCTTCCCCTGGAGCTGGGGCTGGCACTGGCTCGCTGTCTGGTATTGCTGCCTGAACACATGTGGGAGAAGCCATCTCGTCCCATCGCTTCCAGTACCTAAAGGGGCTACAGGAGAGATGGGGAGGGCACTCTTTATGAGGGAGGGGAGCCACAGGACAAGGGGTAACAGTTTAAAACTGGAAGAGGGGAGATTTAGATTAGGTATTAGGAAGAAATTCTTTGCTGTGAGGGTGGTGAGAGCCTGGCCCAGGTTGCCCAGAGAAGCTGTGGCTGCCCCATCCCTGGAGGGGTTCAAGGCCAGGCTGGATGGGGCTTGGAGCAACCTGGTCTGGTGGGAGGTGTCCCTGCCCAGGGCAGGGGGTTGGAACTGGATGATCTTTAAGGTGCCTTCCAGCCCAAACCATTCTATGATTTGCAGGACAGGCTGATTTCTGCTGCTCGCTGTAGGCAGACAAGTTGAAGCAATGATGGAAAAACGACTTTTTTAATCCCTGACAGCACAGGCAGAGCTGATGCCATGCTGTGGGTGCCCGGTGCGTGTCGGGGCAGCCCAGCACCCTCCTGCTGGGAGCTCCCCAGGGGCTGCTCAGCGCCAGCAGCCTGGGAGGAAGGCACAAGGCTGCACAGCAGCCTGGGTGGGGGCTGCTAAATGCCTCCGGGAGAGAAAAATCCTAAACCTGAAGTGTTGGGGTTTGGCTGTCTTTCAAAAATCCTTAACATTCAGCACAATTTGCCTCTACAAAAAAAATTGCCATCTCCCTTTTTTTGGGACTGGGGGAAAGAAGTTATTTTATCTCGCTAACTCGTGCTGTTGTTAAGGAGTTTGGATGCTGGGAATGGAAAGGTCGGGATTTTCTAGCTGGTTGTTTTTCTTTTATTCCCTCCCCGATGACCACTGCTGCCTTCATCCCCTGGTCCCTCAGGTGGCACTCGGCAGCCGTGAGCCCCAGGGGAGCAGGGAAGGGACCCCAGTTCTGTGACTGGTGCTGGGTCTGAGTCAGCCCTTTCCCCCTGGGGGGGGCTATGGAAATGGGGGCTAATGCTGGCCCCCTTCACAGGCCAGAAATATCCTTGAGGACACTGGGGAGAGGCAGAGCTGAGCCTCCCCAACCCTCCTCCCGACCTAATAAACAGACAAATAAATAAATCTGTTTTTTCTCGGTGCTGGAGGAGCTTTCCCTTTATGGCTGTGGGGGAACCTGAGCAGAGCAGCTCCCCCCGGGATGGGCAGCCCGAGGGGGGTCCTGGCTCCCACCTTCCCTGGCAGGTGGAAGAGAAGGGGGAAAAGGAAGGAGAAAGGAAGAAGGAGTTGACGTGTTACGTACACTTCATCCTGCACCAAAAATGTGCAGGGCAGCCCCAGCTAATTTGTATTGAATGTGCCCTTCGTGGTATGAAATAATCCTGTTGGCAGCTGGGGTCGAGTGCCTGCGTCTCGCTCCTCCTCATCTCCACACCCAGGGAGCTCGAAAACACAGAGACCTTGAAACCCACACACCAGAACTGGCTAAAATGTACGTATTTTCGCAAATCTGGACACTAGAATCTTCTAAAAATGTAGTTTTCCCAGGCGTAAGAACAGACCTTACCCAAAAGTCCAATTACTGAAACAGAAATAAATCCTGTGTCACTCAAACCAGGAGACAGGGACAAAGGGCTGGGGGAGAGACCCAGGGGGGGTCGGGGGGGGCTGGGGTTGTGCTGCTGTCCCGGGGGACAGGGCACAGAAAGGGGGGTGGCTGCCGCACGGCCGGTCCGTGGCAGACACCCCACTAGGTGGTGCCAGCAGCCCACACACGGCCCACGGGCACCCCTGTCCCTGTCCCCTCCGGGCTCTGCTGCCCCACCAGCACCCCAAGGCCATATACTGGGAGGGCTGGAAACAGGGCGGGCACCCCCACATATAACCCCCTCCAGCACAGAGAAAGCGTTTCGCAGGGAGCAGCCACCTCTCTGGTCCTTCTGGACCATCTCCCTGGTGGTCATCACCCAGCTCTGGGACCAGATCCTCACCCTGCACAATCCCCAAACCACCTACCCCACAATGCGAGGGTGCTCGACTGCCCTTCAAGCATCAGCCTGTCTTTTGTTTGGCTCTCCTGCTACCAGGGATCTCCCAAAACACCCATCATTTCCCAAGAGCACTGAGAACGTTAATCAACGTTGGAGAAAACCCTTGAGGAGCTGGTGGGAGAAACCTTGTTGAAGTGAAAAAAATCTTCTGCTTATTGCCATGGCCCCAGTAAGAATCAGCCCACGAGCTGCAACCAAACATTTCAGTTTAATTATGCACAGGGTTCCACCAGGGAAAGGGAGATGGGAAGAAGAGAGTGAAAAAGATGGGAACTGAGCAGCACACATCCCTTGGGGGGGATGAGGAGACGTACCCCCAGCCTACGGTACCACCCTGGGTTTCAGTCCTAGTTTAGTCCTGTCCTTCCAAAAGCAAGGATGCGACCGACCTGTGCAGCCACGCTGCTGCACTTCATTAGCTTGTGCACACAGCTCCTCCCCAAAAAAGAGCCTTAAACTGGTGGCAAACCAAATTTTTTCTCAAGTATTTTTGCCTTTGCACAATTATTTGTATCATTATAATGCCCTGCCTTTTGTGGAGGTGTTGAAATAGCAGAAAAGGGGCTGGAGGACTCTCAGCTCCAAAAGGTGTTTGCAGGGAGGGCAGGACTTGCTCCTCTCCCCACGGCTGCTCCGAGTGCTACCAGGTCTTGGCCGGGGGCTTCACCAGCCCTGGGGAGCGATGGGCAGGTCAGGGCATCCCCCTCGAACCTCCTGCCGTTCCCTCTGGCCAGCTGGAGAGGCCAAAGGACACCCGCTTCTCTGACCACCAACCCTCTCGAACCTCAGAGCCCATCTGCCGCCGCGGAGGACACGCCGTGCTGTAAATACGGCCGCTTAATTGATTGCTCTTGCTCCAGCGGATTTCCCCGAAATCTCTCCTGGGTCGGTGATGGATCTGTTTCATAACAGCTCCCAGAAACCTTCTCCCACCGCAGCTTGTGTCAGCAGAGCCCTCACATCCTGGTGACGCACCTAAAGCCAGCAGCTCCCTGGCACGGGGGGGTAGATGAGCACTGCCAGGGGTGGAAGGGACCTGTGGGGACAAGGTTTCTAGACCACCAGCATCAGCCTGACCCCGTGCTGCCCACCCTGGGCTCAGCACCCTACAGGGAGCCCATGGAGCTGGAGGTGGGTGGCCCTGCAGGACCACAGCCCCCATCCCCACCCCAGCCCAGACCCAAGCAAAGCAAGGAAGATACACAGGAAGGACATGGACCTGTTGGAACGGGTCCAGTGGAGGGCCATGAGGGTGATCAGAGGGATGGAGCACCTCTGCTGTGAGGACAGGCTGAGAGAGCTGGGGTTGTTCAGTCTGGAGAACAGAAGGCTCTGGAGAGACCTTAGAGCAGCCTCCCAATATCTGAAGGGGCTACAGGAGAGCTGGGGAGGGACTCTTTGTCAGGAAGTGCAGTGACAGGACAAGGGGTAACGGTTTTAAACTGGAAGAGGGGAGATTTAGATTAGATCTCAGGAAGAAATTTTTTACTCTGAGGGTGGTGAGAGCCTGGCCCAGGTTGCCCAGAGAAGCTGTGGCTGCCCCATCCCTGGAGGGGTTCAAGGCCAGGCTGGATGGAGCTTTGAGCAACATGGTCTGGTGGGAGGTGTCCCTGCCCAGGGCAGGGGGGTAGAACTGGATGATCTTTAAGGTCCCTTCCAACTCTGACCATTCTATGATTCTATATTTTTCTTGCCAGCCATGGGCTGCATGCGTTTTTTCCTGTTTTCCTGAGCAAGGGGAGGACCTGTCTCTCCACCAGCCCATTCCATCACCCCCCCCGCAGCAATCCCACCGCGGCGCTCGCTGTGAGCCTCTGCCTTTGTCTCGGAAGATGAAGTAGGACACGTTCCATGATAACATTGATGCCCTGAGCCAGCTCCGGGCAGGCACAGACGCGGCTGTTTATTCGTCCTTCACAAGAATTTAACAAGAAAAGAAGCCGGGAAGGATGGCGTGAGCTCTCCCCGGGGAAGGCTGGAGCGGGGACGGCTGCCTGGCACTGGCAGGAAGGTGTCACCCCACTGCCAGCACCCATGGGCAGGGTCACCCAGCCCCTCCAGCCTGCCCAGTAACGCTCCCCTGATAACCCTACAGCACCCACCAGCAGTGGGGCAGAGCTGCCAGCCCCGTCCCACCGCCCAGCCCTGTCCCACCCTCAGCATCCGAGGAGCACAGGGCAGGCCAGGGGCTCCGGCTTTGCTTTGCACCATCCTCTTCCTCCTCCTCCTCCCTGGAGCGAAGGGTTTGGGTGGTGTGGAGCTCCCTGCCTGGGGCAGCTGCACTGAGCAATTCTCTTTGAAGATATTTAACGCTCTGCTGTGCAGCAGAGAGGAATAAGCCCGTTCTCTGCCCACCTCTCTGGCTCTCTCCTGAGCCCTGGATGCTGCTGAGGAGACTTGCAAAGAGCTGAGAAGAAGGAGAAATGGCAAATCCCGTCCCAAGGAGACCTCTCCAGAGCTAAGTAGCAGCCTTCATCCCCACATGGGACGAGGCAGCATCTTGCCAAACAGCACCTGGTGCTCCTGCCCAGATTCGTGCTGGAGCTGGAGCATCCCAGCTCCCAGGCACAGCCTAGGGGGTGGCCCCGTGGGTGGTGAGAGCAGCAGGCACCACGCAGTCTTGTCACACACTGGGACCAGTGTGGCCACAGGGAGCACTGGTGTGAAGGCAGATGCACCAGAGTGGCCCTGTCACCCCTCCTGGCATGATAGTGGGTGTCCTGCAGAACCTTCCACAACAGGACACTCAGCAGCCACATCTCCAGGCCCTTCCCCTGGTAGTCCTGGAGAAGTGACACCAACCTGTGCAAGCAGATATCCAAAACCTCATGGAAATACAGACCAAACCCCCATGGGCCACGCTGCTGCTGGAGGAGCTGGAGGGAGGGAGCCCAGAGAGCATGTCCTCAGCAGTGCTGGGTCTTTGCCTCCTAAACTAGAAGAACAAATGCGTTTGGGCTGAAGGGCTGCAGAGCTACTCCATGTTTGCGTTGCTTCAGGGTGGTGGAGGAGCAGGGCCCAGGTGGGACGGGGACCGGCTGCTGTGACTTGCCAGGAGCCTGGCACAGGACCCAGTGCAGAGCTGCAGGAGGAGGAGGAGGAGATGGGTTAATTAACGAGGGGCTGGGAAGGCGGGTGAGAAGTAGGTCAGTAGATAACACACAGCACTGGGTTCTTGGAAAGCTGCTGTGGCTTCATGGCATGTCGGGGACCTGGTGGTGCCCGCAGCCTCTCCAGAGCTCTCCATGGAGGTCATCTGGGAGATACAGTCCTCCCTCCCTCCAGTCCAGTCCAACAGCAGCCCTAACCCACCCCCGTGAGGAACCACTGGGTGAAGAAACCAGTTCAAGGAGCCCATTGGGGGTGAAGAGAAACACTGTGGGGACCTGGAAGGATGCCTGGCACACAAATACCAACCTCCCCCGGGAGAGCCAGGAGAGCGTGGCGATCCAGAGTCAGGCAGGGATGGAAGGACGGATGGATGGATGGGTGGGGATGGAGCAAGCAGGGCCTCGGGGCTCTGACTCAGCCACCAACGTCACAAGCTGCCCCGCGGTGACCAGCAGATGCTGCTGGGGTCAGCGCTCACTGGAAGAGGTTGGGGGAAAGATGCCATCGAGCAGGGACCTGCAGAGCTCAAACCCGGCAGGTGAAGGCAGAGCAAAGGGCAGAGCTGCTGCCTTCATCCCACAGCTCTCGGTCTCCTGGTTCACCGAGGGCAAAGGCATAAGTTTCACCTGTCTGTTTGCAGCTCCGTGGAAATTGCTGCCAAAACCCCACATTTTCAGCGCTGGAATCAGTGCCTGGGTGAGGGCAGAGGGACACCGAAGCTGAACAAGTGCCAGGCTGCAGCAGGGGGGGCTCGGTGACACGTTTAACCCCTCGGACAATGTGAAGGCTTTTCCTGACCTCCTGCAGCCCCTCTTTGCAAGGAGCTTTGCGAGGAGGTTTCTTAGCAACTTCTGACCTGCAGGGACCCAGGGGCTCAGGCACTAAAGCACCATCGGCCTCGCAGCAGCATCCCACCCTGAGCAGAGAGTCCAGCTCTTCATCCCAACCTACCTGAGCTGTTCTGGCTGGGAGAGGACAGAAGCCGTGTCTTCAGTCACAAGCTTTCCATAGTGCCATATATAAAAATAAATATATATATGGGGGGAAGAAGAGCGGAGGTAGGCTTTAAACAAGCCAGGATGGAGCAGGCAGCAGCTAGAAGTGGCTGGAAGGTTGCAGGAGGACATTCCTGCAGCCCCTTCTCAGCAGCGTGCTTTACCCTGCCCTTGCTCAGCGCTGGTGCTGTGACTTTGCAAACACTAGTTTTCAATATTTTATTTTATTTTTTTTTAACAAAAGCTTGACACAAACACGGCCATGGGTGTGAAAACACTATTCGCCTCATTCACAGCCCTGAAAGACCCCTTTATCTGAGGGGTGGAACAAGTGCCAGCACTGGTCCGAGGCTCACCACGCAACTGTCCCCCCCTCCCCGACAGCGGGGCACAGGTACGGTGCCACCTGGAGCGTGACAAGGCGGCAGCAAATCCAACTCAGGAGGCAGCAGGGCCGGAGAAATGCCAAACACATCTGGCTGTGCCAGGTCACCCCGCACCGCTGGCGCCTGTCACACGGATCTAGGACAAACCCTCGCCTTTGTTTTCTTCTGTTTGGGCATCACGAGCGTCCCGGGCTCTGTAGGACGGCAGCTCGGGAACATTAACTCACCGTAGGGTTATTTTGTCTTCATGCTAAACTCCTCCTGGAGATGTCAGCTGCCAGAACGTGTCATTTATGCTTCACGGCGCTGCCTTAGCGGTTCGTGGACGTGACACAGTGACAAGAAACAACATCCTTGAAGGAAGGGCTCAATCTGGAGGGTTCTTCTCTAACAAACAAGTGCGAGCTGGACTGAGCCAGCCACTCGGGGTGGCTCTGAAGGGGCCAGGGACATCCATGGAGGTGGCCGTGGTGGGGGGGACATGCCATGAGCTGTCCTGAAACAGCCTTAGTTACTGGGGGTTGTTCCCAAGACCAAAGGCAAGACTCTGCCCACCTCCTGGGCTCTGGTGAGTCCGGTGGGACGCTGGCTGCCCACCTCCTGGGCTCTGGTGAGTCCGGTGGGACGCTGGCTGCCCACCTCCTGGGCTCTGGTGAGTCACGGCACATCCCCTGGGAAAGGGGAGGTTACGGGAGTTAACTGGGTTGCTGCTCTCCTTGCCATGGGCAGGCAGGACCGGCAGGGTCATCAGGGCTTTTGGGAATTAAATTGCGGGGTGTTTCTGCCTGCGGTGGCTGCAGGTTGGTGTGATCATGGGGCTCCTCCTCCCCATCCATCCCAGGAAAAGGCTTCATTACGGTGAGCAGAGACCGGCAGCCCGCATCGCAGCACTGATTTCCCCGTGTTTGCCTCTTGGAGATGGAGCAGGATTGGTCCCAGTCTTACCACTTTTAAAGAAAGTTTTAAAGTGTAGGTCAAGAGGATTCCTCCCTTCCCAGTATTCAGTCCTCTGAAAATGGCAAAGGCTCGTGCTTTTGCCAAGCACCGAAGGAGGGATCCTGCGGATGCTGCAGATGCTGCTGCCCACAGAATGCCCCTGTTCCTGCTTTGCTGCAGTGGTTCAGCTCGGGACCCCTTGTGCCCCCTCTGGAAGGGATGTGACTTTGGGGGATAATTAATTGCACAGATTAACTTGTACCTGTCAGCAGCCAGGGTGCAAGTGATACGGGTCTGAGCACCAAGGTGTCACTGAGCAGCTCCCTGTTAGGACAAAGTGCAGGACACTTCTGCGCACCCCCACACCCCAGCGCCTGGCGTTTGAGAGCATCTCAGAGCCATTTGGGTGCTTTCCCCTTGGTGGCCACAGCCCTGCTGGGCCGTGGGCTGGAGCAGACCCCGTGCAGGGTGAACAGGACCATGGAAAGGAGCCGGCTGCAGCCCTGCCTGGGTCCAGCCCCCGTGGACGTATAGTGGGCACTTGGCATTTTACAGCTTTGCACTTTTATTTTCCACTTTAAAGAAGCTGCTCTGCAAAAGCAGTGCTTTTCCTTCCTTGACTCAGTTTACCTTGTAAAAATCTCACCCCAAAAACCTTCACTGCAGAGGTTTTTGGCAACACCAGGCACTCAGCCAGAGGGACAGACCCGAGGAACTGGAGCTGTGTTTTGAAGGCTGGGACTTTATTCCTTCCCACGTCCCTGCTGTGAAATGAAAAGGAACTTGGCCAGCCTCAGCACAACAAGCCACATCCATCAGCTCTGGTTAAATACAGACAATTGTTTTAAATGTTATTGGACGGGAGAGGAGAGAAACACATGAGCAGGCACACAGGTCATTGCACAAGGAAAATAAAGCCAGGCGGGTGCTGCAGGAGGTCCTGCCTGACCCACGGGAGCGTGGCCCCTTTTGGGAGATGTGAAGAGGTCTTCAAATCCTGGCGTTATATCAGCATCCCCTCCCCTCCCAGTGCCACTGGAGTTACACCGGCCTTGATAGAAACGAGACCTGATTTTGAGCATAAAGCAGCTACACGGGGTGTCTTACTGCTGCCAGCTCATCTCTGCTTCCCACTGATGCCCGAGGAGGCTGATGGAAGTGAAGTGCATGTCGTTCCCCATCTTTGAAGCCATTGAAGAGCCACAGAGCTCTGCTTCAGCACTTGGGAGCAGCTCTGATGCCAGGAGACACCATGGCTTGCAGCTGTGCTCTCAGGTCCTGTGGGGAAGGAGACTCATGAACCCCCCTTTCCCCTCCAGACCCCCCAGATCGGCTCATGCGACGTCCCCTGCCCTCCACTCCCCTCTTGCTTTTGGGTTCTTCATCTTTTATTCCCAAAGCATCACCCACCCCTCCTGGCTTCGCTGGCTGTCTGTCCTGCTGGGGACAGTCCTCGACACCTCTGCTCACAGACAGTCACCCCATTAAGAGCCATGAGAGGCTCTTGTTCTTGTTCTTGTTCACAGCTGGTTCACAGGTGGCCAAAGTGTTCTGCAAACCAGAGACAGGGCAGGACTCATCCTTGGGGCAGGGCAGAGCCCCACCACGGCAGACTCCAACCGCGGGCAGGGAGGGGAAGGTGCCATTTCACAGCTCACAGACACCAGTTTGCTTCCTTCAGAAGGAGAACGACGTGGGGAAACCAGGAGGGCTCAAGGGTTGGGTGGATGGCAGAGGTTCGGAGAGCGGCACGGAGCCGGGCACGCAAGAGCCCAGCAGGATGGTGCCCCTGGGGCTGAACAGGGACGGCTGTGGCTGATACTCAACGACAGAAAATATGTTTTAAAAATGAAATATCCTGACAGGCTGTGGTCGTGCTGGAGCCCCCGGCACAGTCTGCAGAGCGGAGAGAGCGGCTGCTCCAGCAGCGCTGTCAGGAGCTCTTACGGTGATGCTGGCTTCGGCGAAAGGGCAGCCGGGCATGGGGACAGCATGGGGAACGGGCTGAGGTTTCCTCCTCCCACCCCAAAAGGGGCAGGAGGAGAGGTTTTGGGGGAAAGCCAGACCAGAACGCTGAGACTCGGCAGCCAAGAAGCTGCTGCCCTGGCTCACCAGTCCCCCAGCTCGCAGGATGCCGGGGCAGGGGACATGCAGCCCACACTGTGGGACCTGGGACATTCAGAGGGAACATCAAGCTCCCTTGTAAAATGAATGAAAACACCTTTTTTTTTTCTCCCCCCAACCTTGCTTTCTGATAGATCCATCCTTTGCTCATACCCTGGAAAGGAAGGGGCTGTTTGACCGCAAACATGGCTTCAGCAAAAATCAGCTCAGATCTGGGACAGCACTGAAGTCATTTTTGCCTCCAAGATGTAAAGATTTATTTTGTTATTTAAGGACAAGGGGTCACTGGGGAAAGGGGAGAGGACGGAGGAATGGAAACCCAAGGAGTCAAGGCCACACAGCGGGGAACCAGCCTTCATGGGCAGAGACAGGCAGCCTCCCGCGGGCAGGGAGCATCACTGGGGGATGTTTACAACATGACATTTTCATGCACCCTGAAAATAAATAAATAAATAAATAAATAAAGCAGCGGTTGGTTTTCAGGGCGAGAGCGTCACGTCTGCCTGCCTTTGCAGCGGGGCGTGATGCCGAGCCATGCCCGCGTTAAGACACGGGTCAGGGGAGGCACCGCTGCAAACGCCGCTCGGGGACAGGAGCAGCCACCGGCCGCTTGGGATGCGCGGCCAGACGTGACGCCGGCTGCAGCAGCAGCCTCGGTGACAGCCTGGCAGAGAGGGGACGTGGTCCCAGCCTGGATGGGTGAAGACAGGCAAGGGGGTTTGGTCTGGCTCCACGGCAAACTGGTGGGACGCCCGTGAGACCCCTCTCTGCTCCCACCTCCTGAGGCTGGGGGTCTCAGACATCTCCTCCCAGTGTCAGACCCTGCCACACCGACCTTGTGCTAATGCTGGGGATTCACTAAAGATCCCAATTCCCTTCTGACGCTGCCATGAGAAGCCATATATCCACTCCCGACCCCCCCCAAAGTCCTTCAGTCTTCCCTCAGAGGTGGCTTTCTCTGATCTTTGGAATAGCTCCTCTCTCCACATTTAAGTTTCTTGGACAATGGCAGGACCTTACACTGTATTTCAAGGGTGTTCTTACCTAGTTCTGCCATTTTTCTCCTGGAAATACCTTAGCTGTCCATGTATCAGTCATCCAGAGATGTACTGCCAGTATGCCCCTGCAAGCCCTGCCCTGGTGAACCCTATTGCACTTTGTACCATTTCTTTTCATCTCTCTTTCACGTTCAGCCTCACTGGTCTGTCAGCATCCTTGTCCCCCTGCCCTGTCTGCTCCTGCCCCTGCCCTTCCCCACCTGTACCCCAAGCCCAGGAGAGCAAGACACGTCTTGTTTTGGGGCTTTCATGCCTACAGAAGCATCAGCCACACAGCCAAGAGCCTCCCACCGCTGCCTGGACTGATTTATTTGCAGTGGCCAAGGGCGAATGGAGGGACCACGCATGGGGATGGGTGGTGACAGCATCCTCCCTGTCCCCAGCCCCTCCGCCCATCGCCTCTGCGGCTGCCGGCTTTATTGGCCCTCAAAGTGGATCAGTGCTAATATGAAGCCATATGCTTGTGTCTAGAGAGGGTAAGGCACGTGCCAGGGCGGGACTTCCCTCCTTGATGCCACCACAGTGGGCAGAACTGGGCAGAGCTGGGCACTGGGACCACCAGGACCGCTGCAGCCTGTCTAGGAAGGGGCTGGGCTGGAGCCCTGCTCCCTCACGGCACCTCAGGGCTGCAGAGACACACGTCTGAGACCCCAGCATCACACATTTCAACTCCTGATGACCCCAGAGCGTTGCCGCAGAGAATGTCACCTCATGTCACCCGAGGAGAAGCCGTGTCGGTGGCCCTAAGAGAGGCGAGCTTTTCGCTGCAGCTAATAATCCCGGCCAGGGCAAGATAAGAGACGCTATAGAAACTCCTCCAAGCTGGAGAACAGCTGCGCTAAATCCCTTTAGTCCTCAGCAAGACATTTGTTTACAGGGAGACTAGATTTTATTACCCGGGGTTGTCTAGTACAGGCTGTTCGTGGGCTCCCTGCCCACCCCCCCGCAGCGCTGGCGCGGGTCCCTCCGTCCCCTCGGCGGGGGGGCACAGGGGCTGCGGCACGATAAGGGGCTTGGTTTGGGTCGAGGTGGGTTTTTCAAACCCGAGATGACCTCTTTTGCTGGGGAGAGGAGGAATGAGCCGGGTGCCGGGGTCAGCTTCTCTGTGCCCCCGGCTGCTGCGGCTGAGACACGGGGGCTGAGCACCCCCTCCGACGGCTGCACGTGTGACATTGGGTGCCATCAGCCTGGCCCAGGGTTGGAACAGCCCCATCCCAATGCCCCATCGGGCATTGGAATAGGCTGCCCAAGGAGGTGGTTGAGTCACCGTCCCTGGATGTGTTTAAGGGACGTTTAGATGCGGTACTGAGGGATATGGTGTAGGGGAGGACTTTGTAGAGTAGGGTAGATGGTTGGACTCGATGATCCCAAGGGTCTCTTCCAACCTCAATGATTCTATGATCCCCACAAGGAGGGTCTCCCACGAGGACGTCTCCCTGAAGCAGTTGGTGATGCCAGCAGGGATCTCCTCCCATCCCTCCTCCACCGGCGCTGGAGGACCCCAAATCCATCTGAGTTTTCCTCCCCTCTCCCCACTGATGCCCAGCCCAAGGTTATGGGCAAACCTCAGCCCTCACCTCTTCCAACCAGCTCCTGCTGCCTTCCCATTACAGCCTTTAAGCCATTAACCCCAGCTGGCATTGGGAAGGGTGGGGGACAGGCTGCAGGGGGGCAGCGGGGCACGAGCCAGGGTTGGTGTGACCCTCTCTGGGGCTGGTCACCCCCCACGTGCCTCCCCAAAATAAGGCTGAGCCGCAAGCTTTCCCTGCTTGGGGTGGCATGTACCCTGTGTCGGCCCCTCTGGCGGGGGGAACGGGATCCGTGGGGCGACACGCTGTTCCAGACGGAGCACGGAGCACCACGTAGGGCTGATCCATCTATGCATCAGGGAGGGCTGCGGCTCCCCTGTAAAGTGGGGGTGGAAGCGATGGAGGTTCAGATTTCTCCTCTCACCTGTCGCTAAATCAAAGGCCATTTGGATTTAATCTCCGGGAGAGGCAGGTTTAACCCTCTCCTGCGCGGCTGGGTGTCCCCACGCCGGGGTGAGGACCTGCCTCGCCGCCCCCTGGTACGAGGCTCGCTGCCAGCCCTCTCCTCCCCCTCTCCCGATTTTGCCTGGTCTCCCATCTAGGGCTCATTCTGGGTGGGAGAAACGATGCTTTATCCCGCCAGGCCATTGCCCGGCCACCGCCTGCGGGGATGGGCAGCAGCTGGGGACACGCCGCTCGGCGGAGACGGTCTCGCCGGGGTTTCTCGTTACCGACCCGCTTCCGTCTCACCTTCTCAGCTGGAACGCCAGAAAGCCCTGCTGAAAACGCAGCCGCTCTCACGTACACCATGAATTTAACCATGGGCAGAAACAGGAGGCAGAGGCACAAGCGGGTGAGGTGGGGGTGGAAGCATCCCTTGAGCACGGGCTGCTTTTGTGTCCTGTCACGGGGTGGTGGGTACCCCATCGCCGGGGTCACTCATGTATCAGCTTCCAGAAGCTGGCACCTGCTGCAAACTGTTTGCCACCGCATTTTTAACGCTGCTTCACTGCCTGGGAGCTATGGGCAAGGCACATCGCTCCCGTCAGCCTGGAAAGCTTCACCCAGCGTGACCACACGATGCTGATCTGCTCGCTGGGCAGCACAGGTTACTGGGGCACCGCGTCCGGGACTGGAGTGATGCCCAGCTGGAGAACATTGCTCCTGGCTTCCTCCGTGTTTACCGTCCCCTCTGAACCATGACATGCTGGGCACTGAGATATGAGCTCCCCAAAAACACATCCAGACGCAGCACGGGCTGGTCCTGAAGTTCACAAATTGTCTTACTGAAGGACATCTCAGCGCCGAGTCCAGGAGCAGAGTTGAGGAGCACTTGGCCGGTGGGAAAGGTTCCATGTTCCTTTGGGTGTCCCCTCGCACAATCATTTTAAGGCACCAAACACAGGTCTTACTAAGTGAAATAAAAATGAATGTTTATGAAAGACACGGGCAAACTCAGCAGAACATGAGGGGCTTTGTTTGGCAGAGCTCAGCTCACGCCCCTCCAGCGGAGGAGCTCCATCCCTGCTGTGTGTGGGCTCAGGAACAGAAGAGGCCTCACAATGTCCCACGCCCCGTGAACAGCAGTGGGAAGGGAGCTTGTTACTTGTGCAGAGTTTCTCCCATTCTAAGTGCTGATGGCTTTTTCCAGGAGCAGGGGTCCAGCTCCCTCCTCTACCCTCATCCTTGCATCTGCTGCTGCTGGTCCCCAGCTCCCCCCACCAGCACCCGGTGGGAAGCAGCAGTACACACCATTTTCCAGTGCCATGTCCCAAACCACCCTCTCCTGACTGCTGAAGGATGCCCAGCCCATGGGGGCCATGCTCAGGCAGGGGCTGGCCGGTGTCTGAAGCTGGAGTCACTGCTCTGCCTGTGCCCTGGCACTGGCTGGGACCTTGGGGACCATCCCTCATCTCCTCCTGGGGGTATCCCCCAGCTCTGCGGCTGTCGGTCCTGCAGACGGTTGGCTTTGGGGTAAGGTTGACCAAGGACCCTCTTGCCACATGCCTCCAAGCATCCCTTGGTGTAGATCTGCTTGTGATGGCCGAGTGTGGGGCTCCACCTGCCCCAAACCCACCCCCCCAGCTTGTTCATGCCCCATCCCAGCCCCTGTCCATCACTGCTGTTGTCCCTTTGTCCTTCCTCCCGCTGCCTGCGCTTCCTGCCAGCAGCTTGGGGATGTTCCCCCTCCCTGCTGCCTCCCTCCTTCCCTCCCTCTCTCCTCGGGGCGTCACGGTCCCCTCTCCCGTGGGCACAGGCTGTGGCTCAGTGCTGGCAGAGGCTCTGCCCCCGCCACGCTCCAGTCCCCACGGGTGCAGCGTGTCCCCTCGGTGAAGGATCCAACACTCCCCCTGAATTGCTAAACCCCACAGGGGACGGATCCTGGAGGCTCCTGTAGCCCTAAAGCCAAGAGCCATCTCAGCTCCACTCACCGTGTCCCCACACCCAATGCACAGCTCAGGGGACGCAGGGCTTGTCTGTGTCCCCTCTCTGAGTGCCCATAAAGGTCCCTTGAACCTTTCCTCGGGGAAAACACATGCTTTAATTATTATTTTTAAACAATACCTGACCCAAGCTGGCTGGCCAAGCCCTCCTTGAGAAATACAGTATTTAAGCACATCATTTTGGACACAAAAAGGCTGCAAGTGCACCTGGAGAACGAGTGGCTGCATCCATCCCTCTCTGGTTTCTTCCCTTCCCTGCAGTCCCCCCGCGCTCTGCTTTCCCTGCTGTCAGCGGACATAAGCTACTACGGAACAAGATATTCATGCAAAAGGCCTTTGGAAATATTCATTGCTCATCTCTTAACAAGATTACCCCTGAAATCCTCCATTGCTCTGAGGGAGATTTAAAGCCTTTCAGGCTCTCGGTAACCATAGCAGCACAGATGTGAAAACTAAGGGGAGACAACTGATGTGAAAAATCACCGGGGATGTACAGACAGGCTGCGTGCGACTGCAGCGCCAGGCAGGGCAGCTTCTCCTCTGCAGCACGTTTCTTTGTCTAACCCTGGCCAGACCACGGAGGACACATCTACTCTTTGCAGGACAGCACCAGTGATGTGACCCGGTGGTGGCTCCCATGGCACCAGGGTCACCTCCCCACCTACAATTTTGGAAACCCTCCATGGCTGGCATTGCTGCTCAGCGTTTCCCAGCATGTCCATCAGCTCCATTCCCACAGGGTACTGGAAAGAACGGGAAGACTTTAGAGCCTGGATGGGGTGTTTGGAGCCCAAGGTCCCTGTTTGCTCCTGCCACAGGTTCCTCCTTCACCTTAGGCACCTGTGGGTGTTGTGAGGTTGAACAAACCCATGTTTTGAGGCCCTTTGGAATGAAATACTGGGAAAGGGAGCGGCAGTGAGGGCATCACACAGGTCCCCACACAGGTGCCCAGAACCTTCCAAGAGCCATCCGAGCCCTGTGCATCTTCACCAGAGCCAGCTGGGAGGAACCACGGGGAAACCCTTCCATCTCCTCTCTTGAAACCCCCTATCACTATGTCTATCTAAACACAAAGAAGATTAACCAAATTCTTTTCTAATAAAGAAAAAAAAATAAATGTGATTTTGTCTTTAAACAGCTTCCAAAACTGGGGTACCTCTCCCACCATCATGCTTTGCTTCCTTGTCATCTTTGGCTCTTCATTTCCACGGATGTTGATGGCACGCCAGGCACCAAAATGCTTCATTCATGTGCCTAAACTTAGCACCCTCAGCTCATCCACCCCTTCTCCTGGTTTTTGGTCCACTGAGGTCCTGCAGCCATGCCATCAGACCTTCTGCATCCTCACCTCCTTCCGACTCCTGCGGCTCAGTCCTTTGGGCTCTCCTCATGGCGCAGTAGGTCTCTCTCTCCAGAGAAAGAGCTTGATGTTGGCGAGTGAAGGTGCATCATCAGATGGTGCAAAACCCCTCAGGGTGCCATGCTCTACTGGGGATTTTTGTCCCACTGCCAGTCCTGGTAGGGACACAACCTTCCCCTTCTCCCAGGGCAAGCTGAGCCGAGCACAGGACTCTGCTCAGCCTGATGCAATCTCGGCTCTCTTGGGAAGAACATCAGGCAGGGAAAGTTCTTAACGTGGCTAAAAGGTAACGATAATTGGGGTATTAAGAGGCAGGAATAATTCTTGCGAAATGGGCTTTTGAAATCAACAGAAATTCAGCCAGCACTAAACGTGAAACTGGCACTTTGCTGCGGAAACAAAACCAACTGCACTAAAAACTACAGAAACTAGTCCAAAGCTAGAAAAATCTACATGCGCACAAATTTGGGGTAAAAACTTGAACTTTTGAGCACGTTCCCTTTGTATTTGCACTTTGCACGAATCAGCTTCTGAAACAACTCCGGCACGGAACGGGGACGGTGACAGCTGAGGACGCACACCCCGACGGGGCGACCTGCACCTCTAGGAGCAAACCCGCTTCCCGCGGCGATGCCCGTCCACGCGGAGACACGCGTCCCACCTCCCCACCCAACACATCACCCAACCGTTCTGGGTCACAGTTTTGCTGATGCTGGGTCACGGCCAGCGCTCCCACCCACGACTGATCTTGGAGACCGCGATGCATCATTTTCAGGGGGATATTTTTTTTTTTTTTTTTTCCCTTTTCCCCTCAGGTTAAATATTTCATAAAATCGCAGAAGAACTGGCAGCTGAATGCGGAGGTTATGACGCACGGGTTTCAGGGAGATCTTATTTTTCCCCCTGCCCGGGGGGGGTGTGTGTGTGTCAAATATTTCATAGGCTCACGGAAGAGTTGGGCACATTTACAAAGGAGTCCCCAGCCCCACCTAAGTGCAAGGACCGCCGTGGGTGGGATCTCCTTCCATGAGCCACCCAACGGCTGGGGGACCCCCACCCCGCTCCCCGGCTGCCAGCAAGCACACGCCAAGAGGCAGAGGTTAATCCCCAGGGAGGGGAGAAGGGCAGGAGGGCTGGCGCAGCGCGACGGGCTGCGATGCTGCCGGCTCCCCGGTGCTACCGGCGGGCGATGCAAGAGCAATGTGCAACGTAGCGCGGTGCTCTCCAGGGCTGGAGTGGCTTTCCAGGACTGAGCTCCGCGGATTGGCCCGGAGCACCCCGCTCTCCTCCCTCCCTCTCCTTCAGCACCCTCAACCCACGGAGATTGGACAGCGGGTGCCACATGGGCAGAGAGGAACCAGGATAAAAGATGAGCTGGACTTGGGGACTGAAGCGTCCGCGGCAGAACAGCCGGGAGAAGTTTGCAGGGAGGTGGCACCAAACTTCCCTGGCTGCACCAAGCCAGTGCAGGGGAGGACGGACAGACAGACACCGGGGCTGCGGCTGCCCAGGGACACCCTTGAGTTGAGTGCCAGCTGCGGAGCATCCCGTCCCCTCTGCACCCAGCCATGTCCCCGGTGGTGAAGGAGAAGAACCACGTGCGGTTGGTCTTCTTGGGTGCCGCCGGCGTGGGCAAGACAGCCCTCATCCGCCGCTTCCTGATGGACACCTTCGAGCCCAAGCACCGGCGCACGGTGGAGGAGCTGCACAGCAAGGAGTACGAGGTGAGCGGGGCCACCGTCAAGGTGGAAATCCTGGACACCAGCGGCAGCTACTCCTTCCCGGCCATGAGGAAGCTCTCCATCCAAAACAGCGATGCCTTCGCCCTGGTCTACGCCGTAGATGACGCCGAGTCCTTTGAGAGCGTCAAGAGCTTGCGGGAGGAGATCCTGGAGGTGAAGGAAGACAAGTTCCCTCCCATCGTGGTGGTCGGCAACAAGGCGGAGAGCGGCGGCGAGCGGCAAGTGCCGGCGGAGGACGCCCTGTCGCTGGTGGAGCTGGACTGGAACAGCCGCTTCGTGGAGACGTCGGCCAAGGACAACGAGAACGTCCTGGAGGTCTTCAGGGAGCTGCTGCAGCAAGCCAACCTGCCCAGCCGGCTCAGCCCCGCGCTCTGCAAGAGGAGGGAGACGTTGCCCAAGGAGCAGGCGCTGAGGCCACCCATGAACAAGACCAACAGCTGCTCAGTGTGCTGAGCCGGCCACCCCGGGGCCGGGAGGAAGGCGCCGGCAGCAGCGGCACTGGCTGGAAAAACTCAGGTGGGCTGGGTGGGGAGAGGCGCTGCCTCGGCCAAAACCATCCCCGCTGCCTCCCACCCCTTCCCTCCTCTTCCCCATCCAGCCCACCAGCGCCGGTGAGAGTTGGAGATGACAAGGAGGAGGGACTTGGAAGGGACGCTGGTCACCCTAAGGGTGTGGGGAGAGGGTGAGTGCCCGGAAAAGGCAGGAGGGGTACCTGGGGGACCACCATCGGTCAGCCGGGACGTCGTGTCTCTGCTGTGGAGAGCTTGCAGGCAGGAGGCAGGCAGGAGGCAGGCAGGAGGCTCCTCGGGTGCTGGGAAAGGGGGACAAACAACGGGTCTTTGGCCGCACGTGTCAGAAGGCAGACGCGGGCGCCGGTGCAGCTGCATCACACCCGCCGGTGCCGCTCTCCCGGGTCTCCTTCGGGTCCTGTGTCACCTCACCCCACACACCTGCACGTACCACCTCCTGGCACGGCTACGGTCACGACAGATCCAGTGTCCAAAGTGGTTTTGGTGTTGTACCTCGAGTAGGCACGTAGAGCATGCGATAGGGCAGTCTGTGCACCTCTTCGGTTTTCTTTTTTCTATTTTTGTGGGGTTTTTTTTAAGCATTCCCAATAAACACGTTGTTGCAAAGTGGAACTGGAAAACGCCTGGGTTTCTTTCTCCTGTTACTTCACATGCTGCAGTGCCCAATATCAGTGTTTTATGCCCTGACCCCTTATCACTGCGTTTGCTTTCCCTCCTCCATCCTTATCTGGAGCATCCTGGCACTGGCAGAGCCTCCCCAGCTCTCCAGCCGCCCTGGCAGGGTCAGGACATTCGGTGTTAGGATTTTCCTGACAATTTAACCACTAAAGTTTCTATCAAGCATGAATAACTAAAAATAAAACAGCTCTTCTCACGTCCAAGTACAGAAAAGAACAAGAGCCATTAAAAGAGAGCTGATCCACTGAAGTAAAACCCATAAACACATTAAAAGGAGATAATAAAAGGAGCAGGAGAAGGGCACAGAAGGGCGGTATTTGCTGTGCTTTAGGATGGACTGCACTGATTTACTCGCCCCTCGCACAGCCCATCCCTGCTGTAACAAGCACTTAACCTGCTCAGCAGCCACACCGACACAATAAATAAAGATATTAAAGCTGGGGGATTAAAGAGTCATCCACCCTGGTCCAGACCCCAAGGAGCTGGGCAGTTTGGGGTCCCCTGGCTTTCAGAAGCCCAGCCCTACAGCACGGTGTGCCCCTGCCCAGCCCAGATGGACAGGCTGAGGCAGAATGGCACCCAGTGACCCCAGTCCCTTCCTGACCCAGACAGGGGAGAAGGTGCCAGCCAGGAGAGCTCAGCCTGTCCATGGGCATCCCTCGTGGGGGTCCCCCACTGCCACAGCCCCCGTGGGCACCAGCGCAGTGACAGCCACCTCTGGGAAGGTGAAATCCTCCTCCTGGAGCCTGGGGCAGGAGGATGCTGGGGGGCAGGCAGTGGGGAGGGTGGGCAGGTGCCTGGGTGGGTCTGGTTGCCCTCACTCTCTGGCTCACAGCCACGTACCTCGTGCTGCCACTGCCAGGCTCTGTGAAGCCGTGTGGCTGCTCCTCGCCCAGTCCCTCAGGGAGACACGGAGCAGCTCGGGACAGAGCCCTTTCCTGGGGAAAATGAGGCTCCTGCCTGGAGGGAATGAAAATACTAAGAATGTTCACTTTAGGCAGCTCACCCAAGGTGGTGGCACCCGACGGGCATGATGGATGTAGCCACAGGTGATGCTGTACCCATCACCCTGGCCACCCCTCCGTGGATGGATGGGGACAGGGTTGTCCCTGCCAGTGCTGCCTGCATCCACCCTGACCGGGGGGGCCTGGCTGTGTGAGGCACCCCCTGGATGATGCAGTGGGTCCTGGCTCTATGATCTGACCCTTCGTTAATTAGCCAGCCCTGCACGAGTTTCCCAACTGGCAGAGGGGTTTTATTTTGTTCTAGGGCAAAGGTTATGCCTGAATCAGGAGCATCAGGCTCCTTGCTTTACAGTACTATGCTAAAAGCAGAAGAAAACCTCTTTGCAGTATAAAATTAGGAAGCTGGGATGAGCAAGGCTGCCTGCCAGCCCCCTCCTGGGCAGCGTGACCCATGGAAACAGCCCCTTATGTCTGGGGTGTCCCAACAGCCTCCCCAGGCTCAGGCTGGTGGAGCCCTCCTGGAGCTGCAGTGGGGAGAGGCTGCCCCGTGCCCCACCACCGGCTCCCCCCGGGCACAGCAATAACCCCCGGGGGCTTCAGGACCCACACACCCAGCCAGCCACGGCCAAAAACCTGCAGGATACAAGCAGTCACTGGTGCAGAGATGCTGACCGAGATGCTGGAGCTGCAACAGACGCAGAGACTGAGATGCTGGAGCTGTAGAAGCTGCAGACCAACATGCTGGAGGCGCAGAAGCTGCAGAAACTGAGATAGCTGGAGGAGGAGGAGATGCAAAGACTGAGATGTTGGAGGTGGAGACTGAGATGCTGGAGGTGCAGAAGATGCTGGAGAGGCAGAAGATGCAGAGTCCAAGATGCTGCAGATGCAGGCTCAGACACTGGAGGTGCAGAAGATGCAGGGACTGAGATGCTGGAGATGCAGACTGAGATGCTGGAGGTGCAGAAGATGCAGAGACTGAGATGCTAGAGACGCAGACCAACATGCTGGAGGTGCAGAAGATGCAGAGACCAAGATGCTGCAGATGCAGACTGGGATGCTGGAGGTGCAGAAGATGCAGAGACTGAGATGTTGGAGGTGCATAAGATGCTGGAGGTGCAGAAGACGCAGAGATCGAGATGCTGGAGCTGCACCAGATGCAGACCAAGATGCTGGAGATGCAGGGACCCTCTCGACGGGGCCACCTCCACGTGTCCCTGCAGTACCGGGCTCCAGCAACGAGCAGAGCCATTGGAGGAGCTCACCCACAGCCCGGGCCACACGCCCAATGCCTGGCTGCCTTATACAGCGCCCCCCCGCAGGCCCCGGCTCTGCCAGCGGGCGGGTCCCCCCTCCCGGGACCTCCCCCAGCCCCGCTCCCCCCGGCCATGGGCAGGGATGCTGGTGGGATGGAGGGCAGCCCTCCCCTGCCCTTCTGCCCCTCACCTGCAGTCCCCCTCTGTGGCATTGCGAGTTTGGGGTTTTTTTTACAACACTTACATGAAATTCGGGTGCGGGGGATGGGGGGGGGGGGGCGCTGCTGTGCCAGAGTTACAAAGAGCTGCCTCGCTTGGACATCGGGGTTAGCAAACTTTGGCCATGCAGGGATATGGCATGGAAGCTGGGGTTAGCAAGAATGTGCCACGCAGGGACTCTGGCAGGACAAGAGCCTTTTAGATGTCTTCTCCCCATGGCTCTGTGTAGGATGCAGGGTAAGGGAGAGCAGCCAGGAGCCTCAGCCCGTGCCAACCTGCAGAGCACTGCATTCCGCTGCAGAAAGGCTGTAGAACAGCTTTTCTGTCAAAATGCCAATAAAGCGGTGTGGAAACAGCCCCCGGTGCCTGTCCCAGAGGAGCGATCTGTGCCAGACCCAGCCTTGTCTCCGAGGTGGTGTGAGCCCTTCCCTGGCTGCTGCCCCTGTGTGTCCATGTGCTGGGGGTGCAGAAGATGCAGAGACCGAGATGCTGGAGGTGCAGACCAAGATGCTGGAGGTGCAGACCAAGATGCTGGAGGTGCAGAGACTGAGATGCTTCTGCACCGGGGCAGGGCAAGACCCGACCCTACTGCGTCTCGTGGCCTGACACGTGTGTGTGTAACCTGTGCTCAGCCTCTGCTTTCACAGAAAAACGCAGCAAAGGGCACTCCCGGGGCAGCTGGGTCAGGCAGGGGTGGTAAAGCCCTGTGGAGTGTGAGGTGGTGAAGAACTAAAACACCTGCAGCTTGTTTTCTTGCAACAAGTGGCAACGAGTGAAATGGCTTTTCTCTCCCAGACACCCATCCCAGCTACTGAACGCAGCACATCTGCAGCTCGGGGAGTGAGTCCTGGGGCCGGCGAGCGCAGACGGAGCGTGTGATAGAGCCACCCACGAGCTTGGCCAGGGCTGTCCCTGCAAAACTCCTGCAGGCACACGCCTAAGGAGAGGAGCAAAATTTGCCCTTCCTTCTGCTTCCCCTCCCAGGGGCAGCTGGGGCAGATGCTTCATGCTGGAGCTTCAGGAGAAAGCCTGGGGAGGGCAGGATCCATCCAGACATCCACCTGACTGTCCCCCAGCTCAGCTCTGCCCTGAAGCTCTCCGTTGTCCCCGGCAGAGCTATGGGGACAGAGGAGTTAACTGTAACCCTGGGCATGTGCAGCCCAGGGCACTTCTCTTCGGGTCAGGGGAACAGCAGAGGAAGGGGCTCTCCCTTCCAGAGCAGCTCTCAGAGCCTTCCTGCGCCCAGGAGATCCAGCACGTAGAGGGGAGGATGCCCGGATGGTGGCCCAGGGACAATCAGAGCCTGCTGGGGACAATCAGGGCTGTCATCCCCAATACTATGTGCCAGAGGCTGCTGCAACACCCCGGGGCACAGAGTCAGGGGAAAAGCCTCGGTCTCCCGTGAACCACCCACAGGCACGACACTGCTGTCCCCGGGATGGCATCCCAGGCTCACTCTCCCGATCCCACCTCTGGGATGGGAAGGGTTTTTCATCCCACTGATCCTCTTAGTTAATCAGCTGCAGTTTGCTTTTGGGTTGGTTTTTCATAGGTGGGCTGTTATCTCCATGTGTAGAAGGGCTCTGGTACCAGGGACGGGGGGTTTTGCTGGGCACAACAGCAGGAAAAGGTCATGGAGGGGGGGGTCCCTGTCCCTGTGGGCAAGTTGTTCTCCCTTCACAGGACTGCTCTGCAAATCCCAGCCCCTCGGTGGCAGCAAGGTCTGTGCCGGGCACACACCAGTCCTCGGGGCTGCCCTGCTGGGTGCTGAGTCTCTGCTGCTGCTCTTCTCCAAAAAAAAAACCCTTGCAGTGAACTCAGCCCCTCCACATGCAGAACCAAGGGCTGCTCTTCCCCACCCCCAAAGTGTAAGAAAGATCCTGAACATCTTTCCATCGCAACTCTTTCTTCCTTTCCTTTCCTTTCCTTTCCTTTCCTTTCCTTTCCTTTCCTTTCCTTTCCTTTCCTTTCCTTTCCTTTCCTTTCCTTTCCTTTCCTTTCCTTTCCTTTCCTTTC
>QJSC01002263.1:0-17768 GCA_003697955.1 Calidris pygmaea | reverse complement strand
TAAAAAAAAGAGAAAAGACTGTGTGTGTAAACAGCTAATAATAGCCAACTATAAAAGCATGTAACTAGTTATCACCTGCTAATAATAGTCCACTATAAAGGCATCACCTGGGAATTGTCTATAAAAGCTGAGCTATCTGTGCAATAAAGTGGCATCTACCTGATCACATTGGTCGTCGTGTATGGTGTCCGAAGCTTCCACGTCATTAGACTTATATGTGTGTCACATGGGCTAATGTTACTAGGCCTGAGGATCAATCTCCTTATATTAATTTTACTGCTCAGTTACATCTCATTGGAAAATGGCAAAACTAATTACACTGTGGTCACTTTGCCAAGTCCAAGCAATACCGACGAGGAGGGGATTATCCCATATTCGTCCTAGATTTCCAGCATGCAACCTGAAAAAATTGTAAGATTTGCAACAATTGGCTCAGAGACCATGTCTGAGGTTGTATCCTCAAAGACAAAATTCCTTGGATTCCAAGGACAATCATTCTAGCATTAAAACAGATCTAATGAGATTAGTTTTGCCAGGTTAACATGAACTGTATACAAGCTGTATATGCAGAAAAATCTTACCTTAATTAACCTGATGGATTTTGCATTGTGCTAACAAAACTGTGTGTACTACTCACTTATATGTATTTGCATTAGTTTGTAATCCTAATGTAACCTTTAATGATAGTTTGTATTCATTAGAAGCACAATCCTTTTCTTTAAGAATTGTATTACACATGTTGATTTAGCATTAGGAAGTTAGATGTCTATTATTCTTTTAGAAAATAACCAGAAGTATGGATACCTGTTAATTTTATGCATGAATGGGAAGAGCAAGATGGTATAGGTTATTTAGAGACACTTCTTAAGGATGAAGTTGAAAATACCAAAAAGAGGGTTAAGTGCTTTCTCGAGTGGTTAATTTTTGCTATAGTACATGATTACAGGCCCTTGAAGCTGCTTTGTTCTTTTGTTTAATTTTCTTTCCTTTTGGGTTCCTAGGTTCACTTATTAATTAGATGCGTGGTATTCAGTGCCAGGTTGTGATGAGCCTTGCTTTGATTTCTATTCTAACTAATAAAGGAGGGGGAGATGTGGGTTCAGTTAAAGGTCACTCACACAGCTAAGATTTACGTGGAGCTGGAGCAACAGTGTGTGCCAGTAGTGACCTTGAGAGCAGGGGAGGAGTGAGACATACAAGTTTTGCATCCTGAAGCATATGCTGACAAAAAACAGAACACAGTCTGGGAACCGAAACTTGTCTTGGTAGCAGAGTACCTGTTATTGTGATAAGCTCAGTAGAAGGTAAAAAATATTTTTGTAAAAGTCCATGATTGGGCATTATGGGGGGAGTGGGTGTGTGTCTTAGTGTATATAAGTTTCTCTGTGTAGCAATAATGGAGGTCGGATTGGATTTTTGGATTCGCTTACTGCATGACCTACGAGTCTGTGATTTCTTCATACGCCACAAAGCACCATCACTCCAAATGTCTCCCCTTCCTCCTTCTTGCCCCAGCTTTTATTGCTAAGCATAATGTCATATGGTATGGAATATCCCTTTGGTCAGTTGGGGTCAACTGCCCCAGCTGTGTCCCCTCCCAGCTTCTTGTGCACCCCCAACCTACTTATTGGCAGGGTAGTGTGAGAAGCAGAAAAGGCTTTGACACTGTGTAAGCACTGCTCAGCAATAAGGAAAACATCCCTGTGTTATCAGCTTTTCATCACAAATCCAAAACATAGCCCTATACAAGCTACTATGAAGAAATTGAACTCTATCTCAGCCAAAACCAGTACAGCTGTGTATCTTTTCTAACCTCTATATATATTGGTACATATTCCAGTGACGATGCTATTTGTGGAGCTTGTGAGTTTGTCCCAACTTTAAGCAGAATACACTTTTTGAACAAACTATCATAACTTCATTTCAGTAGCTGGGGCACTCCGTGACTGGATAAGTGAAAAATACAGTCCTGCCAAGAGCTAACCTGAGGCAGAAAAACAGGCATCTTGATAGTAAAAAGTAAGCGATAAGGCCAGCTGGATAAAAGGCCAGCTCTGCCTGCCAAACTAGTGTGGGTTGCCATCTGAGCCCAGTAGGGACTGGGCAGCTATCAATGTGTGTGACTATAGGAGCATAGTGAATTGGTTCAAATAAACATACTGCTGATAAATAAGCAGATTTGTGGCACCATAGGAAGGATGTTCAGGTATGAGACAGTCTGGAGGCCAGGTAGATGGTGTTGATACTGATTTCACATAAGGACTTAGGTGCTGTTGTAAGCAAAAAACAGATGCAGATCCCTCAGGGATGAGGCATGACACTCGGCGAGTGAAAGCTTTTGATTTATTGAAAGCATAGCATTACCACGTGTGGCGGTGTGCTCTCCCTGTTTTGCCCCTCCCCCCACCGGCTCCTGCCCGGCCTTGGCCACCATGGCCATCACAACAGCAGCTGTGATAACTTGCACCCGGACTTTGGGGGACAGATGGTAAGCATAGTCAAAATACTGTCTGGAGTGGGGACCTAGAAATTTTGTTGCCATGAAAATATGACTATAGGTCAATTATCTTACTGTATAAATAGTGGACAGCCCAAGAGCCCTTTGAGCTCTCCTGTATGGCAGCGGGCTGCACACCAGGATCTCCCCTTTTGTGAGGACGCTCGCTTAAGGTTCTGCTCCTCGAGGTTGAGAGATTCCTTGCCGCAACAGATTCTTGGTAAGTGACTAATAGCATGCTAAACTTTGAAATCTTAGCTAAGTAATGTAAAGGATTGATTGCGCATATATGATCCTTTAGACATAAACCATTGACCAAGTCTGGGACTAGGATTGGATCCAGCTGCACCTAGACTCCTCTCTGAGAAGGAGATTAGAAAGCAAGGGGTTCCTTTCTGAACCTCGTGACTCAACGGGAGGGTCTCCCTGACAGCTTGTCTGACCCTGTCCTCTGTGCAGTAAATAATAGAGTGTACCTTGACATCGAATCTCATAAAACACTATCGCATTTACTACTGGTTTTATCGCACTTACTACTGGCTTTGTTAAATCACTGTTTCACCTTAATAAATATTTCACTGCTTCACTCTAACTAGTGAAGTTAATCACTCCATCCGCGACACTTGGCGTAGTCGGCAGGATGTCAGACGTTATCACTGATTATTTACAGAGGCATGGAGTGAACCCGAGTCCCAAATTCTCAGAGGAATGGGCTCGTGATAATTGGTACAACTGGAAAGTTGTTGAAGAACACTTAAAAGAAGTTAGGGGCCATACAAAGGATGGAAAAGATAAGGGAGTTATCTGCAAAATGTTAGGCACTTGTTTAGAAGCCGCGTATAGAGACAGGGAGGACCTAAAGAGAAATAGAGAGCAGGAGGGCAAATGAGTTACTCCTGTATGTTGGAAATAAACAACTGCGAGAACAACTGCAGGAACAAAAGGAGAAAATGCAAAAATTGGAACTAAAGGTTGAAATGATGCTTATACAGGCTCCCCACCCCCCTGATATTGTACAGATTAAGAAACTAATAGTATCCCCTGAAGATTGGGATGGAGACATTTGGGGTAGTCCCGATGATAGCGAGTTAGAAGAAGACGTTCCTTCATTCCCCACAGCTCCTCCTGAATATGAAGCCAGACCTATTATCAAAACAGAAATAACTACAGGACCTCAGGGTGGTAATCCACGGAATACTACGCGAACCAGCCCCTGGGATCCTTTGCAACTGTCAAATTTGCAAGAGAAATATAGCAGAAATGCTGGTGAAACTGAAACTCAATATTTGCGGCGAGTATGCTTAACTGGCGGCGACCGAAAAATGTTAAGCCAGGATGAAGCCAGTGGGTACTGGGGTCCGGGAGTTATCTTAAATCTAGGACCCGACCCAGCAGATACACCCCATTCTATTACCAGCTGAGTAGCTTATTGGGCTGGAGGAGTTGACATTCTGGAGCAGGGTGAGCCCTCCCTAATCCCCATTGAATCTCTAAGTGAGTTACCCACAGCTATCACAAAAGCTGCTTGCATACAAGCCATGCATGAAAAAGGACAACATGATATTCCACTCTCTGCTACAGTACATTTTGAAATGTTAAAACCATTAATCAGAGGAGCCCCAGCAGTTCTTAAATCCTGACTAGTCGAAAAACGGGATGAGATTAGAAGAGATACCGAATTTAATGCACAGGGCAATCAACCCCCCAGATGACTTCCCACTTGGGCAGAATTAACGCACGACATCATTAACTACAGCTGTGAGACAGACTGGGATGCTGCAGCACTTGAAAAACAAAGACAGAAATTCCAGGGAGGAGATCAGAAAGTAAGGCCCACAAACCAGGGAACAGAAATTAAATCAAAGGGAAATAAAAACTTGCAAACACAGACAAGGAACGAAGCGTGGAGGAAAGCATTAGCACTAGGCATTCCCAGATTCATGATTCAAGGTTGGCCTACTGGTGATATCTTGTGGCTAATTGAAGCATTCCAGAAACGAGATAGTGGTGAAAACAGAGACCGTACTTCAACTTCTTTGAAGGGGAATAATCCCTTTCTTCCTCTTAAGGAGGACTTGCAGGACACAGAGTCAAAAAACGAGGGATGTCCGGAAGGCGGTTGGGCCTGCCTGTCCGGAAAGTAGAAGCTTATCAGTGGATAAATGATGATGGCCCATACATATTAATTCCAGTTGGTCCTTGAAGACAATTAGTAAAATTTTTAATAGATACGGGAGCACAGATTTCGATATTAACACAACAAGATGCCGAGAAGCTGGGCGTGCGATCCAGATGGCAAAAAGAATCACAGGTGTGAACGGGGGAACTGATTTATGCCAAACTGCTAAGGTTAGTTTATGGCTCCCAGGCAAGAAACGCATGTCGTCTAATCGCTTTGCAATTAAAGTTCATTATGAAAATATTTTAGGTTTTGATATTTTAAACAGCAGAACCTGGTGCCTGCTGGATGGCAGTGTATGGTCCTTTGGCTCAAACACAGACCTTAACCCATGCAGAAACCGGGAAGCGGCAGTGCGGGTGCTCCGCGCAGCCCCTGTGCTCCCCGAGTCAAAGATCACTAATGTACTGCAGTATCTGATCTCTGCTGCGGCACAAGAGGGCATTTCTGAAGTCATAGCTGATTTAAAGAAAAGACAAATTATCTCCAGAACCCACTCCCCATATAACTCACCTCTCTGGCCAGTTCAGAAACCAGATGGGAGGCGGCGTTTAACAGTCGATTACTGCCATCTGAATGCTAATACAGCCCCGCTAACAGCCGCTGTACCAAACATTGCAACCTTAACAGCTACTCTGCAGGCAGCTGCACATCCGTGGATGGCGGCACTGAATGTCCTCCTATGAGGAGAGGCTGAGGGACTTGAGTCTTTTTAGTCTTGAGAAGAGAAGGCTTAGGGGGGATCTAATTAATGCATACAAATACTTAAAGAGTCAGGAGGACGGGGCGGGTCTTTTCTCATTGGTGCCCAGTGACAGGACAAGAGGAAATGGGCACAAACTTGAGTATAAGAAGTTCCACCTAAATGTGAGGAGGAACTTCTTTACTGTGAGAGTGGTAGAGCACTGGAACAGGCTGCCCAGAGAGGTGGTGGAGTCTCCTTCTCTGGAGACATTCAAAACCCGCCTGGACAAGTTCCTGTGCAACATGCTGTAGATAGACCCACTCCGGCAGGGGGGTTGGACTAGATGATCTCCAGAGGTCCCTTCCAACACCATATGATTCTATGAATTCTCCAAAGAGCCCGCAGGTTTTCATCCCCTAATTCCCTTGGTATCACTTTGGGATAATCACTAAGAGGCAAGGTAAACTTTCCCCAGCTAAAACCAAAAGTGTGATTAGCAAAAGAAGCCATCACCTGATGCCCAAGATATGCAGGTATCATAGCAATCCAGCTGATCACATTATACATCTGGAGGCAAATCCACACAAACATAGCACGCTTGACCCACAGCATCAAGACACAAAAAACAAATAAACCCTTCAATATATTCGGCCAGTTAAACACCACCGTGTCAATAAACTTCATACAAATGTCTCTAACAACATCATATAAAATATTCTGTAGGAACGACATGATGTAAGCTATCAGTTCTCCCTGAGCAAGCTGGAACTCAAACTATTCAAACAATCTTATCAGAGCTTGGGTCGTGCCACAGTTGTGCCCCATGTTGGGCGCCAATAAATCTGTTGTGGTTTCAGCCAAAATCACTGCAACCGGACCAACAGATGGCCCTTCCCCCCCCCCCCGCAAAAAAAAAGAGGAGAGGAAGAGATAAGGAGATTCAGAAGTTTAGAATGAACTGGACTACTTTAATGAAGAATTAATATTAAAACAAAAAAGAATAAAATAATGAAATAGATACAATATATACAAAACTGTATCAAGCTCCCAGGATGACAGTCACATCACCGTTGTGAGAAATGGGCTAAGTTTTGCTTCAGCTAATTGATATACTTTTTGATAGGGTGTCTGTATTGATGGAGGAGGCTTGGTGTTAGCAGAGTCTCATCCATTGTGCCCAGCTAATCCTTAGAAATACCATGGGGCTGTCCGGGGATCCTGGTTTATGGGAAGTTATCTAGGTGAAGAGAGCCAGGCTGATGACAGACTGATAAGTGGACAAAGGGCTGTGAAGACTGATAAGTGGATGAAGGTCATCTAGAGGGTGACTGATGAAGATGAGGATACGACCACCAGAGTGCTTGTAACTACTAACACTGGACAGTAGGTGATAGCAAAGACTGTGAAATAACGTGTAGCATAATCAACTAATCAAAGGTGTGTTTAGGATAATGGTTTTGTAGAGTAGGTGTGTGTGCCTTATAAGGTAAAAAGGTGTAAACTAGATCTGTAATAGGTTAGGAGGTTGGGAAGAATGTGAGCTCCAACTTCTCAGCCAATGAGAAGAGAGACAGTAACTCAGGCGGCCAGGATAAGAAGTATAAAATATCTAAAAGCTAAAAGATCCGTGTGCCTCTGCTTTGAGATGCACCCGATTCAGCGCTGTTTTGTACAATAAATTTTTTATATCTTTGCTTTGGCGACTTTGTCCTCTTTAAATTCTAAGTGTGAGCCGGTGTTTCTCACACTGGCAGGCACTGGGAAAGTCCCAGAATGGACTCAGCGACAGATGGGAACTGGATTCCAGTTTCCATTTTCTGGAGAAGAGGAGGCTGAGGGGAGACCTTATCGCACTCTATAACAACTACCTGAAGGAGGGGTGTAGAGAGGCAGGGGTTGGTCTCGTCTCCCAAGTCACAGGAGATAGGACAAGGGGAAATGGCCTCAAGTTGTGCCAGGGGAGGTTTAGATTGGATATTAGGAAACATTTCTTCACCGAAAGGGTTATCAAGCATTGAAATAGGCTGCCCAGGAAAGTGGTTGAGGCACCATCCCTGGAGGTGTTCAAAAGACGGGTACGCATGGTCCTCAGGAATATGGTTTAGTAATTTTTATTTCCTATTTCTTATTTATTTTTTGTCAGAGTTAGGTTGATGGTTGGACTAGATGATCTTTAAGGTCCCTTCCAACCTAGACAATTCTATGATTCTATGATTCCAGCTCTGGAGTCAGGAACACATGGATTGGGATCAAAGGCAGATGAACAGACAGGGTCCTCTTTGGACATCGTCCATCACAGGAAGAGCCTTGACCCTTTGATCCCTCAGCTTTTATACTGAGCATGGGGCAGATGGGATGGAATACCCCTGTTGGTCAGGTTTGGGTCACCTGTCCTGTCCGTTCCTCCCCACAGATGTGACCCCTCTACCTTTTTCCATTTCTGACCCTCTAAGGGGCAAATAACGAAAATTGGCTGACCTTGGTTGTTATAGCAATAAGTATAAGCAAGGGCCTCTCTGCATACCATTCCTTGGCATGGAGCACAAACATTGGTCTTATCATTCTGAGAACGAGCAGTTTTCTCCACAATATGCCGTTAATTTCAGAGAGTTAGAGCAGGCCTAGCTAAAATGTAAAATTACAGAACACAAAATTGGTTCGGTTTTACTTCAAACTGGGACATTGGGTCTGATGTGCCAGGCCATGGAACCCACACGGACCAGTAAACTCGGTTGTCCCTTTCCTCTGCTGGGCTAAAGGCAGGGCCCCTCTATTCCTGGTCTGAGTATTCATTACTTGATTTCTCTAACTGCAAACCAGAAGTCCCTTCATAGAATCATAGAATGGTTAGAGTTGGAAGGGACCTTAGAGATCATTGAGTTCCAACCCCCCTGCCACGGGCAGGGACACCTCCCACTAGACAAGATTGCTCAAAGCCCCATCCAGCCTGGTCTTGAACACTTCCAGGGAAGGGGCCTCCACAACTTCCCTGGGCAACCTGTTCCAGTGTCTCACCACCCTCACAGTAAAGAATTTCTTCCTAATGTCTAATCTAAATCTCCCCTCTTTCAGTTTAAAACCATTACCCCTTGTCCTATCGCTCCACTCCCTGATAAAGAGTCCCTCCCCATCTCTCACGTAGGTACTGGAAAGCTGCTATAAGGTCTCCCCGGAGCCTTTTCTTCTCCAGACTGAACAACCCTAACTCTCTCAGCCTGTCCTCATAGGAGAGGTGCTCCAGCCCTGTGAGAAACTGGATGTGAGAACCAAAAACAATATGTCTCAAAGCTCACTTGCTGCAAGATATCTACCACCTGTGTACATGATATAACATCAAAGGAGGTACGTCCTTGGTTCTCAAAACAACTATATCTTGTTTTCCCCAAGAAACTCATCTGCAATGTAGGCCCCCGTGCTGCTCAGGTGGCAGAGGCAAGGGGGGCTCACACAGCAACCGTGTCAGACAATAACTGGACAAGCACAGGTAACTGTCATATTGATTGGTTAAACTGAGTCAACAGGGTTTATGAATTACCGTTGCCCCCCACTGCAAATGGGACCCTCACCACCGTCAACCCTCACCATCATTATGATTCAAGAGACCTAAGAATCATGGATCACTGGGACACTGTTGACTCCAGAGGACCTTCAATTCGTTGCGCAGCACAGACCTAAGCGGACCAAAGCAGACCTGCTGGTGGTGACCTTTCTTGCTTTTCTCTGTAATGCTGCTTCTCTTTTCCTTCTTTCCTATACCTCTGCATTTTCTCTATCGCCATTTATCATTATTTTAAGGTAACAGTAGTAAAGCTACAGCAAACAGCATCTAACCTCGTTTGTGTCTTAATCGCACCCTTGGAATCATTACAAACCCCTCCTGGACCAATCAGACCGGGACCTTACATTTTCCTGGCACAGTGAGCAGGGTACTGTGGTGTGCGAGTGCTGTTTTCATTATTTGTTTTGTGTGTATTGGAATAGTGCTGGAGTATTTGTGAACATACGTGTGTGCCTCTCAGGGATGTAGGGGGTAGGAATTTGTGTTGGAATTTGTGAATCTGTGTTTATTGCCTGTTACTGTGTGACGTGTGACCTCCCTGAGTGACTGCCCCCAATCGTAGTTGTGAACCTGATTTTAGCTTGATTTCAGTTTTGACTTTTGTTGAGACAATATGAGTGAGAGCCCCCACAAGAGAACCTTACAAGCCCACTCCCCATATAACTCACCTGTCTGGCTGGTTCAGAAACCAGACGGGAGCTGGCATTTAACAGGTTTAACAGTTGATTACTGCCATCTAAATGCTAAGACAGCTACGATAACAGTCGCTGTACCAAACATTGCAACCTTAACAGCAAGCAGCTGCACATCCATGGATGGCAGCACTAGACAGTAAAAGATATGTTCTTTATGGTTCCGTTGAAGGAGGATGACAAAAAGAAGTTTGCTTTTACTTGGGAGGGAATGCAATACACCTTTAACAGACTCCCACAGGGGTATAAACATTCACCCACAATTGCTCACGCTGCACTTGCTGAACTTTTACGGTCAGTCTCACTCCCCCAAGATGTGAAACTGTACCAATATATAGACGATATTCTGATTGGAGGAACTTCTCCTGAGACAGTGCGGGAAGCAGCAGCAGCAGTGTGGCAAGCACTAAATAAAGCAGAAATTGAGGTTCCACCTGGAAAATGCCAGGGACCAAGTAAAGAAGTGAAATTTTTAGGTACTTGCTGGATACCAGGCAGTGCCGTGATTCCTCCAGATACTTTAAGGAAAATTGAAGAACTGCAAATGCCCCAATCAAAGAAGGAATTACAACAATTAATGGGAACTTTAGGATATTGGAGGAAGCATGTGCCTGGATTTTCTATAATTTCTCGTCCATTATACTCACTTTTACGGAAAGGTAAATCCTGGGAGTGGAGATCAGACCATAGCGAGGCAATAAAAACTCTGATTGGAGAATTAAAAACATACCAGTCACTGGGACCAGTACACCCCCACGACCCTATCATAGCCGAATGGGGTTTTGTGGAACACGCTACTTACTGTAATCTATTCTAAGATGGCCCTGATGGGCCGAAAAGACCGCTACTGTTTAGCTCAACTGCATTTAAAGAAACAGAACAATGGCACTCTGAATGGGAAAAAGGACTTTTGTCTTTAGTCCGAGCAGCTAAACAAGTTGAGAAAATACATCAGGGACAACCTGTGCAAACTAGAGGTCCCTTTAATTTATTAGAAGCAATCCTAAAGGGAACTGCTCCAACAGAAGGAGTCGCACAGAAACTTACTATCAGAAAATGGTATGCTTATCTAACAGGAGTTGCAGAAAATATGCAGTTAACTGAAGGACACACTAAGGTTTCCAAATTGCAGATGCCCGTAAACACAGACCCTTTAGCATTACAGCAACCTTTTAAACCTTCACCCATTCTGGATGCACCACCCCTTACTGAGAATACCCCAAGAGAAAACATTTGGTTTACAGATGCTTCTGCAAAAAGAGTAAATGGTAAATGGCAATATAAAGCTGTTACGTTAGATATTACCTCTGGCAAACAAGTAATAGAGGAAGGTGAAGGCAGTGCACAAGTAGGAGAAATAAGAGCAGTTGTTTTGGCAGCACAGAATGGCACAAAAATTATATATGTAGACTCTTATGCTGTATGGGCCGGTGCCACACAGTGGCTCTGTCAGTGGGAAACCTAAAACTGGGAAGTAAATGGATCCCCAGTTTGGAGAAGCAAAGATTGGCAATTATTACTAGATATAGCCAGGAAAACACCTTTTAAGATTGGATGGGTTAAAGCTCACGCTAAGGATAATGAGCCAGCCACAAAGTGGAATCAGAAAGTAGATGAGCTAACCAGAATTAGGAAAGTCACCTTAGACTCAGAATGGTATCGATTGGGAGAATGGCTACATCAAAATTTAGGACATACAGGTAAAGAAGCACTTTACTTTGCTGCACAGAGTAAAGGCTGGCCTATAAACAGGAAAACTTGTGAAACTATTCTTACAGAATGTCCCCAGTGTAGACTGAGATTGCAGACAGATCATCCTGCTAAAGCACCACCTTTACATATCAATGAAGGGAAAACTTTATGGTCTACATGGCAAATTGATTATATTGGACCATTCAAATCCTCTGCACGATACCGATATATCCTCACAGGAGTGGAGGTAGTCTCTGGCTTGCTTGTGGTCAATAAGTGTCGGAGAGCCGATGGGAGAAATACAGTGCAAGGACTATCATGGTGGTTCTCAAATCTACTTACTGATGTTATCCAAAGTGATAATGGCTCCCATTTTTCATGTAAGGAAGTACAAGATTGGGCAAAACAACAGGGAATTAAATGGGTATTCCACACCCCATACTACCCTCAATCAAATGGGATGGTAGAAAGAGCTAATGGCTTACTGAAAAAGAATCTCAAGCCATATGAGGCTCAATGGGATAGGAGACTTTCTAAAGTAGTCCATCAACTAGATAATCGATATGGGCCCACTGGAAGCCCTATAAGCCGAGCATTCTTTGTAAAAACTGAGCTCAGTGCCCCATCCACTGACAAAAGAGAATATCTGACAACATTACAGCCAGGACAGCCTGTGATGGTCAGTTTACCAGCCATAGGTATTGTACCCATGACTTTAATTAAACCTCGTGGCCCACGTGCCTGGGAAGCTACCGACAGCAGTGATACAAAACACAGAATTAGCGTGCAATGGATTTTTCCTTCTTTTTAATGGGGTAACCTGTTTGGACTCTCCCCACCGAAACAAGCCTTTGTTTTATTTTTTTCTTACAGCACTACGGGATGTCAAATGGAAATGCTGTGTTTGTGCTGATACTCCAAACCTCAACAATGCTGCTCCTAACCTGTGGTCAACGAACACCAGAATGGCCATGGTCTCAAGCTCATGTTAAGTATTCCGGGAGTATGGGAATACACTCTAGGAAGGGAAATTTAAATCTTTCCACTATAGTCATGCATGGAGACAAAGTATACTCAGAAAATGAATGGAACTGGGATACAGATGGAGCTGATAGAGGTCTCCAACTTCAAGGAACGGAAGGGAAAAGAATTCAAATAGAGTGCCGGATTGTCAATGGGTCTACCCATGAGAAAGCATCTCAGATTTCAGTGTACAACACAATATTAAACACAACAATCAAAAGTACGAAACATTGTGCCTCTGAAAAACTGGACTGTTGGTACAATTTTACCTTAGTACAACCTGTTTTTATAGTCTGTCTCTGGGCTCACCATAGTGTAGGACTATCATTTAAATTCAAAATTGACATCACCAAGCCTCATACAACACCACCCACACCAATTACAAAGAATGAGGAAACTCTATCCCCACAAATTTCCAAAATTGGACCATACGTGATCAAAAATACAGGCCAACAACGAGTGTTGTTCAATCCATCGTGGTCTCTTAAACGAGTAGAATTACTAATGCAAATTAACATCTCTACCATCAAACCAGCCTGTTCATCATTTTTGAATACATCCTGTGCAGGATGTTTAGCATGGTTACATGGGCGAACACTCACATCTCCAAGATGAACAACGAGGGATGCGACTGGTGTTATAGGGACAGGACTAGGAGTCTTAAATAGTATAGATGCCGAAGTACTTGCAAATAAACTGAGCACAACAACAAATGATTTAAACAAATTGGAACACCCATTGCGATCTTCTCTATTAGCATTGGGAACTAACCAATGGCTCTTATCAGATGTATTGCCTCAGTGGGAAAGAATTAATGAGGGATCACCAATTGATTGTGGACGCACTTGATGCAGCCCAAACCAATGTTTCTCTAGCCCTTAGTTGTATCCAAGCTCAGATGTGGATGCAATCCACAGTAGCAGCAATTATACGAGAAGGTGCAGAAGGTACCTTACCCACTGAAATCCGAAAGGTAATCTGGGATAATGCAACTGAATTTTAAAGGAAATTCCAATCCTGGTGGCATTTAATCAATTTTACTTATGACTCCATCAACAGTAAAGCTACAGCTTTTGTCCTAACAATACGCAATGCTTCGGTATTCATGATATACCCAATCATTGCACTAGGATTAAATCACAATGAAACCATACTCTATCCATTAGAACACAGAGTATGGGCCCAATGGAATGGGAACAAATGGCAAACTGTTGATGTTAACGCGTGTGTTGTACGGGAACAACAAGGGTTTATTTGTGAGAGTAACACCATCAAAGTCCAAGACATTTGTCTTGATACTGAACAGAATGTTTGTCATTTTGAAATACATCTCAATGAAAACCCTGAAACTGTACTTGTATATATTGGAAAAGGATGTGTTTGTATGAGAACCCTTTGTAGTACTATATTCATAGATAACCTTACCATAGATACAAGTAATCACTCAAATGTTTGTGTTTGTAACTTTACTAGAATTATAGGATGTGACTTTAATTATTCAGCCCCTGCTATGTCTTATCAATGACTACAATCTAATTATACCTTGATTGGAGATTTGTTGCCTACCCCCATTGGAATGAATCTTACATTGGTGAAGAAACTTCTACAACACAATGACCTATCTCAGCTGCTAGAACGAATCCGAAACAATGGACACAAAACTCCAATCACTGTTCAGCATGATACAAAAGAGATACACCGTGTCTTCAAAAGAATGAGGAAGGATGGAGAACACCATTGGTGCAAATTCTTCTTGGATGGTCACCAACAGCAACAGGACTGTTTAATCATATGCTTCACCCAGTTGTTATCTTGTTGATTCTAATTTTAAGCTAATGAGTCTTCTAGCTGAGTAGCTGCAGATAAGCAGAACAATGTGTTATAAGAAGCTTTAAATTATCTGGTAGCATAATGACAACATCCTTCAATTTTTCAAAAGACAATAATGAATTTGAGTGTGTCAATTTTGTTTGTTTAATGAGGTTTCTTAAGAGAAGGCAGATGAACAGACAGGGTCCTCTTTGGATGTTGGCTACTGAAAAAAAAAAAGAGCTGACCCTTTGATCCCTCAGCTTTTATGCTGAGCATGGGGCAGATGGGATGGAATACCCCTGTTAGTTATGTTTGGGTCACCTGTCTTGTCCGTTCCTCCCCATAGGTGTGACCCCTCTATGCTTTTTCTACTTCCAACCCTCTAATGGGGCAAATAACGAAATTGGCTGACATTGGTTGTTATAGCAATAAGGATAAGCAAGAGCCTCCCTGCATACCATTCCTTGGCATGAAGTACAAACATTGGTCTTATCACTCTGAGAACGAGCAGTTTTCTCCACAATGTGCAATTAATTTCAGAGAGTTATAAGAGGCCTAGCTAAGATGTAAAATTACTGAACAGAAAGTTGGTTCTATTTTACCTCAAACCGGGACATTCCACCCCTTATTCCATACCATTCGCATCATGCTCAGATCACTAATACTTCTATCAATGAAATCTGTACACACTCACATATACAGATAGATAGATGTAGGTCACTCAGTTATGATTTATCTCTATATACAGAAGTTTGTTAAGTCCATTTCATAGCAGAACAGTTTCTCAGGGTAGGAAAGATGGTGTGAAATTCATTGGGATTTGTGCCCATGGGTAGCATGTCCATCTCGGAGAAGTTTTACTGGATGCTGCTTGATGGATCCAACTTAGGTTCCATCATTGCTGTGTTATCCTGAAAAACACTTATAGAACACTGTTAGTATTATATAACAACTAACATCATACTCAGAATTAAGTATTCTCACCCAGGGTCATATTTTCTTGAGGCACACACTGAAATTCTCCATTCTTCAGCATTACTCAGCAAGTACATCCAGGTCCTTGAGCAAAAACAGTCCCACGAATGGGTTTGCCTTTGCCCAAGGCAGGAAAATCCCATACAGTTTTCCCCAGCATATTCCTGTCATGCACCACAGGGACTTTATCCCCTTCTACGATATGTAAAAGGGCTGATTGAGCAGGACCAGCTCGACTGATGGATCCCCTGGTGTTAACTAACCAGGTAGCTTGAGCTAAATGCTTGTCCCGATTTTTAAAGGTTCCACCGCCCATTATTTTCAGGGTAGTTTTTAACAATCAATTGTATCATTCAGTTTTCCCAGAAACTGGTGCACAACAGGAGATATGATATACCCACTTAATGCCATGTTCTTTTGCCCAGCTACTTATAAGATTGTTTTTGAAATGAGTTCCATTGTCAGACTCAATTCTTTCTGGAGTACCATGTCACCACAAAACCTGCTTTTCAAGGCCCAGGATGGTGTTCCGGGCAGTGGCATGGGGTACAGCATAGGTTTCCAACCATCCGGTGCTTCCTTCCACCGTTGTAAGCACATAACGCTTACCCTGGCGGGTTTGAGGGAGTGTGATGTAGTCGATCTGCCAAGCCTCCCCATACTTGTATTTCAACCACTGACCTCCATGCCACAAAGGTTTTAACCTTTTAGCTTGCTTGATTTCGGTGCATGTTTCACAATCGTGGATAACCTGTGCAATAGTGTCCGTGGCTAGATCCACCCCTCGGTCACGAGCCCATTTGTACGTTGCATCTCTTCCTTGATGACCTGAGGTGCCATGGACCCACCGAGATAAAAATAGTTCACCTTTATGTTCCCAGTCTAAATCTGTCTGGAAAAATCTTGGCAGCTTGGTCCACTCACTGATTGTTTCGATGTTCCTCAATGGCTCAACTCATGGGTATGTGGGCATCTTCATGGTGTACTTTCACGACTAGTTTCTCTAGCCTGTCAGCAATATCTTGCCATAATTCAGCAGCCCAAACAGGTTTACCCTTGTGCTGCCAGTTGCTCTGCTTCCACTGTTTTAACCATCCCCACAGAGCATTTGCCACCATTCATGAGTCAGTATAGAGATAGAGTATTGGCCACTTTTCTCGTTCAGCAATGTCTAGGGCCAGTTGAATGGCTTTTACCTGTGCAAATTGACTTGATTCATTTTCCTTCAGTAGCTTCTGCGACTCGTCGTGTAGGACTCCATACAGCAGCTTTCCATCTTCGATGCTTTCCTACAATACGACAAGATCCATCAGTGAACAAAACATACTGTTTCTTGCTATTTGAGAGTTCATTATATGGTGGGGCTTCCCCAGCACGTGTTACCACCTCCTCTGGTGACATTCTGGAATCTTTGCCTTCAGGCCAGTTTGTGATCACTTCTACAATTCCTGGACGATTTGGATTTCCTATTTGAGCTCGCTGTGTGATTAAGGCAAACCCACTTACTCCAGGTAGCATCGGTGGCATGATGAGTAGAAGGAATTTTAGCCTTGAACATCCAGCCCAGCACTGGTAATCAGGGTGCTAGGAGGAGCTGTACTTCGGTACCAATTACCTCTGAAGCAGCTCTAACTCCTTCATATGCTGCCAAGATTTCTTTCTCAGCTCGAGTTGGCTTCAGAGCTTTTATAGCCTCAACTCCAGAATCCTAGGGGTTGACCTCGAGTCTCCCCTGGTGCTTTCTGTCATAGCCTCCATAGAATCATAGAATCATATGGGGTTGGAAGGGACCTCTGGGGATCATCTAGTCCAACCCCCCGCCAGAGCGGGTCTACCTATAGCAGGTTGCACAGGAACTTGTCCAGGCGGGTTTTGAATGTCTCCAGAGAAGGAGACTCCACCACCTCCCTGGGCAGCCTGTTCCAGGGCTCTGTCACACTCAAAGTAGAGAAGTTCCTCCTCACATTTAGGTGGAACTTCTTATACTCAAGTTTGTGCCCATTTCCTCTTGTCCTGTCACTGGACACCAATGAGAAAAGACCAGCCCTGTCCTCTTGACACCCTCCCTTTAAGTATTTGAATGCATTAATTAGATCCCCTCTAAGCCTTCTCTTCTCAGGACTAAAAAGACCCAAGTCCCTCAACCTCTCCTCATAGGAGAGATGCTCCAGGCCCTTAATCATCTTTGTGGCCCTTTTCTGTATCCAGGTAGGGTCAGTTCCACCTGCAGTATAGAGCACATTTTTAATGTCCTGTCCTTTTCAGACTGGTCCAAGTGCTACTGCACGCACAATCTCTTGTTTAATTTGCTCAAAGGCTTGTCGTTGTTCAGGACCCCATGCAAACTCTTTGCTCTTTCGAGTCACTTCACAGAGAGGTCTCACAATCTGACTATAACCTGGAATATGCATTCTCCAGAAACCCACAACACCTAAAAAGGCTTGTGTTTCCTTTTCGATAGTAGGTGGAGACATAGCTGTTATTTTGTTAATCACATCCATTGGGATCTGGTGACGACCATCTTGCCATTTAATTCCCAAGAACTGGATGTCTCGTGCAGGTACCTTGACTTTACCTCTTTTTACAGCAAAACCTGCTGTCGTGGTTTCAGCCGAAATCACCGCAACCGAACCGACAGATGGCCCTTCCCCCCC
>QJSC01002239.1:744506-848511 GCA_003697955.1 Calidris pygmaea | reverse complement strand
AAAATAAAGGCCTTGAGACTGGAGAAAGTGTCTTGGTGTCACTAACCCTCACCCCCACCTCTATTACTTTCTACCCCTTTTGCCTGGGGCTACGCCCACCCTTTCCTGGGTAGACAAACAATGGAACCGGCTTCCTGCAGAGATGCCCCAAGCCTGCCAATGCCTAAAAAAGAGGCGTTTGGACAATGCCCTTAAGAATAGGCCTTAATCTTTTGTCAGCCCTGGAGTGATTAGACCATCAGAGTTAATGATTGTTGAGGCTCCCTTCCCACTGCAACTATTCTATTCTAATTCTATTCTATTCTATTCTATTCTATTCTATTCTATTTCATTCCATTGCATTGTTTTCCTTTCCTCTTTCCTTAGCCCACAGCAGCACGTGAAGAGTATGGCCATGGAACTGGAGGACCTCTGTGTCATCTGCCAGGGCACCTGTTAGGATCCCAGCTACCTGGTGTGGTGCCAGTTCTGTTATAGCTGCATCCTGTGGTGGGCTCAGAGGAAGCCTGAGTGTCCCCTCTGCCAGACAAGCTCCAGCACTTTGCACATCACTCTTTGTAGGACACAGTGCCACGTGCCAAGAAACCTACGGGGGAGAGAAGCTTTGCTGCAAAGGACAGCAGCATGAGTCAGACACCCTAGGCAGGACCGGTGACAGCAGCAGCAGACTCCCAGTGCCCCATCTGCCTGGAGACATCTAAAAGGCAGCCTACGTTGCCTACTGCATGCACTTGTGAAATGTGTTCACCTGATTCGTGTCAATATGGAATAATGCTAGGGCCGCATGGTGAAATGTGACCCTCTCTGTATATGTAACCTTTAATCGTTCCGTTTGTTCTTGTATAACCACAGTCTTAGGAGAAGTAGGACTGTATGTATATAGTTTCTATTTCTTGCAAAAACCCCCTAACGAACATTCTAGTATACCAGCTTAAACTGTTTTTTGTAGCTAACCGCATGGTGCTGAGCAGGAGGGCCTGTAGGGCGCATGTGTAGAGTCTGGGGTCCTTTTGGGGGCGAGCCGAGAAAGACTGCTGACTTCATCCACCGACCACCAGGGGGGAGTCAAGAAGATTCCAGAAGGTAAGGAGGGCATGGGCCAAAGAAGACACGCCCATCCCTGGAAATCATTAGCAAAGGCCAAACTTTTCTATGAATATGTATTAGCAGAAGAAATATAAACGGGAACTGTACAGTGTGTGTCTTGGTTGAGCAGAGACTCCCAGCGCACCCCGTGCTGTCTGCTTGTCTTTACTCGTTTAATAAATTTTAAACTTTAATTGGAATCCTGTTTAAGGCTAAATCATTTATCACACACTGCTGCTGCTTTGCACGCAACTGCCAGTGGGCCAGGGGAACAGAGACCTGCCCAGGCTGTAGGCAGCCTTTCGAGCAGTCGCTGCACTCATTGCGAGGGGACAACCACTAAGAAGCGTATGTGGTTGGCTTGTCCCCCTACCTGCGCATAAGGATGACCATGGAGAGGGCCCACAGACAGTCCCTGTGGCAGGGACAGGCAGGGAATGCTCCCCTGGGGGCCCATGGTGACTCCCAAAGGGGAGGGACAGACATCTCACTGGTAGCACTAGAACACCACCCCAGGCACTACTGAAAATACCACTGGGCCAGCAGCTGGGGAATGCGCCAGCCCTCAAGGACTCTTGGTTCTCAAAGTCTAATTATCAAAGAGTGAAAGAAAATAAAGGTCTTAAGGCTGCAGAAGAAGCCTGGGTGCTACTAACAGCACAGGTGATTTTGCTACCCCCACCTGTGCTGCTTTCTGCCCCTTTTTGCCAGGGCTATGCCTGCTGTCTCTTCTTATTGTCGTTAGTAGAGCACCATGGGGCTTCTCCCTCTGGGCTTGCACGGCCTCGTTGCCCTGCTTCGACTATTACTGGGCTGGACCTGTGCCCTCGGAGAGCATCTCTCCCCAGAGCACAGTGCCGTGGGTTTTGGTCCTCTGCTCTTCTAGGCCCCCTTTTCCTTCAATAATGTGCCATGGTGCCTGGCTCTCTGCTTTTGCAGGGGCCCCTTCCACTGATTCAAGCGCCATGCAGCCTGGCACAATGGACCCGAAGGGCCTCTTTGTGCTGATCTGAATCCCACCGACTCATGGTGTCTGGTCTTGCTGGGCCCTCCTTTCCCTCATTCAACTGGGGCCAGGAGCTGAGGAAGATGGATGGACATACTGCTGCCATCAAGAACCTGCTTGCTTCCCCTGGCTCTTCTTGATCCAGCCTTGGTGCTGGCATTTCTTCTCCTCAGCTAGGAATAGTCCCCACTTCGGCAGATGGGTGCTGTCTGCCTGTTCCCCAGCACCCCTCACCACCATCCTCACCACCCCTCTTCATCTGCTGATGTCCGCAGGAATTCCCCCAACACAGCTCTTCTCTGATGCAAGCAAACCCCGCAGAAATCACAGCGCATCATATCTGTGCTCCCCAGGGCTGCTTGCCTGCCTCTCACACAGTGCTCCATCACCCCCTGATGCAGCCACCCAGCCATATAAGATGATGGGAGGGACAGAAGGCGGCTGCTGGGTTTGGCACCAAGAGCTGCTGTAGAGGTCCAAAGAAGACCCAAGTCCCAATGGCACGAAAGGCCAAAGCTCAACTGGGGTTAAAACTGGTCAGTGTTGTGTCAGAGAACAAAAAAGGGCTTTTGAAGTATGAGAATAGTAAAAGGAGGAAAACGTTGGGCTGATACTTGATGATGGTCCCCTGGCACACAGGGATGCAGACCATGAAGAGGCAGCAGAGGCTTTTGTTAGCCTGCGTCTTTAGTACTAATGATAGACCTTGGGCTGCCCAGTCCTCTGACTTGAAGGACCACTACTGTGGAAACAGTGACTTTCCATTTGTGGAACCTCAAATTGTGACGGGCTGGTTTTATCTGTTCAATGTTCCTAAGCCCATAGGACCTGGTGGGATCCATCCCAGAGCACTCAAGGAGCTAGTGGACATTACAGCAGGATCCCTCCCAATCATCAACTAGAGCTCATGGGAGTCTACGGAGGTCCTTGCTGACTCGGAGCCCAGAGGGACATCCATCAGAGATAGGTTGTCACCGAGTGATTTAATACAAATATAACTAAAACATACTTTAAATTTCCGTAATTAGAAATCGAGAAAACAGTGCCAAAAGACTTGTTAAGGCTGTAAAATTTAAGTCCATTATGTACCATTTTCTTCCATCTCACAAGAGAAATAAGGCCCGGGGCTCTAGATACCCGCGCAGCCGGTGATTGGCGTAGATGTGACGTGAGAGACCCACAAACATAGCGCGGGGCGGGGAAGGAATCTCTCCCCGGCGCCGGGCGGAGTTCCTCGGCCCGCCCTGCCCTGCCTTCCCCCCGGCCGCCCGTGAACGTGGCAGAGGAGGCTCCCCGCTCCCCGCCGCCGCCATTTTGGGTCCAGACAACCAGGAGCACGCCGGGACGGAATCCCGCCCGCCCAGGGCAGAGGGCGCCAGGCAGCGCCGCCGGAGACGTGGCAGCGCGGGGCGGGGACGGGACGTCGCGGCGCCGCTCCGGCTGCTGGGAGCTGTAGTCGGCGGGCTGAGCCGGTAGGTGCCTCCGTTCATCGCCGGCGGTGCCCAGGGAGCTGCTTCCCCGCCGGGCGACCGCAGCCGGGCAGACGGCGGCGGGAGGCAGCGGCGGGCTTTGCCGCTCGGGCTCGGTGAGGCGGCGTGTCGCGGCGGGCTGAGGGGACGCGTTGGCACCCGTCGTCCCCGGCGGCGCGGAGGGAGTGGCTGGAGGGCTGGGCGAGGCCAGGCGGTGTCTGTCCCGCAGCGGTGGCTTCCCCGCGCTCCTGGGTGGCGGCTGCGGCCGTTGGGGCCTAGAGCAGCTTGGACAGGTCCGGAGGTCGGGGCGGCGGGGCCGGCGGGATGGGGGTGGGGGGGCGCGGAGGTGTTTGCCGGCGGCGGGTGGGTGCCGGCGGGGTCGGCGCTGCTCCGCCCGGCCTAGGCCGCGCTGGTCTGTCGGCCCGTCAGGGCGGCTGCCGGCCAGAGTGTATTCGTTTGCCCGTGTGGTCTCTCTGGGCCCAACCCCTGTAGCCTCCCGAACCTCCCGCCGGGGCGTCTTTCCCCCTTACCGGCACACCTGGGGCTGCGGCGTGTGAGGCCCTCGCCGGGCTTAGCCCCAGAGAGCAGCCAGGGGTCTGGCCCTGATACGGGCACTCTGGCTCGGTCCTATTGTTCTGAACCATCTTGTCCTAAAGGGCAGCAGCGGCTCCTGTCCTCCCTGGTTGACAGGAGCTGGCTTTGGGGCTTGTTAGGTGTGGGTGATGAGCTGTCAACGCCGGTCAGAGTCCTTATAGCAGTCTCAGCTATAAGGACTTGCTGCCTCAGCAACCGGTGACATTGGGAGCACACACAGGGACCAGCATATCATAGAATTTTCAGTTGGCTGGTCCTGGTGCCTTGCTAGGTCACATATATTTTTCTGCTTTTGTGAGTCGCCCTGCCAGCGACCACACTTCCTCTAAGTACTGTGTAGGGAGTTTGGATGCCTGGTCTCAGGGCTGTGCTTTCCAGCCTTGCAGCTAGGGATGGAAATGCTGGTCCTGGTAAACCAGTGTGGCTTCAGTTTCAGTTGGTGTGATTGGCAGTGGAAATCCTCAGCCTCGAGGGTCTGTCAGTATTTGATAGAAGTGATGCTTCAGGAGGTTTACTAGCTATTATAATTCTCTGGAGACATTGTTGAAGTGATCTGCCTTTTATTTGTACGACCTATTTATTTCTGTTGTCACATGTAAGAGGCATTATTTCTTATGGGGAAAAACTCTGAAAATGCTGCAGCTGTTTCAGCACATCATATGATTAGCTACTGGTGAAAATAGACAGAATGTACGTGGCTTTGTTTAGCTGTTTCTTTGATGATTTTAATGTAGTGATATGTAATATGGTATACCAGATCAGTAGTTCTCTGATTGTGGTCATCAGTGATGTGGAACTAGGTAATCCATGGAGCTACATGAGTTTTGTGATCTTTAAAAGTAAGTATTTGATGATAAGGAGGGTGTGACCTGGAGCAAAGCCCAAGGATTAGCAATGGCACTAAGAATGTGGGAAACTAAATAATTCTCAGATTTGGAAGTTTTTATAAAAGTGGAACATTTTATTGTATATATATACTACTGTAACTCTGCCTGCAGTAATCTTTAGACAAGGGCAACCCCTTCTGGCATGCCTTGTGTTTTGAGCTATCTTGGTACTGTATTAGGTCTGAGGCATACTGCTTGAGTATGCCCTTCACAGCTTGGTGAACAGACCTTTTTTGTTGTTGTTAAAACGTGTAAAAGTGATGCTGGTGTTGTGATTAACATTATTTATGCTACGAATATAAAACAGGTGTAGGAGAATTCTTTGTGATTTTGTTGGGGGTTTTTTTTGGTGGTTTCTTTTGGGGGGGGTGGGGTGGTGGTTTTTTTTTTCCTGATTACCTGTCTTTAAGGCTTTGGTACTTCAGAGCAAGTAATTTAATGTCAGGTGATTAAAAAGATGATCCCTCTATGACCTTCCTTTGGCTTCAGTGAGGCTTTTTATGTCCTCTGGTGGGACCTGCATGCATTTAACAGACCAGAGTCTGAAGGAAGTTTTATCCTTGACTTTGTGCTCTCCCTTTCTAAAATGGAGTAAACCAATCGGAGAGATTTTTTCAACTGAAACTTCACTATACTAACAATTCAACTCTTTTTTTTTTTTTTTTTTTTTTTTTTTTTTCCTTAAGTTTTGTCTTTTTGATTGACATCAGCTTCACTCCATTTTTTATAACCGGAGGTTTTTCTTTTTTAATTTTCTTTCTTGCTTTCTTCTTGGTAATTCTGTTTTTAATCTCACCTGTTGGCATCTGTATGAGTTCTTGGGCTTTTTTCCCCCTTTGACTTCTCTCCTGATGAATAGAAGTATATTGTATATTTCTGTGAATTTGCCTATTAGTTAATGCAACCTAGGATGTAACATTTTATTTAAAGAAGTTGTTGCAGTGGGAGTGGCTTCGAACAATTGGATTTGTTCAAATAAATAAGATAATGACTGTGCCTTATTCTGGACAGTTGTCAGCTTGTGCTTAGCCATTAACAGTATGTGTAAACAGTACTGTTCCACACACTTACTTTAAAAAGCTATGCCTCTTATGATTAAAGATGAGAAGTTTAGTAGCATTTGAATTTAGTATTCCAGCTGTGGTTTTATTTCATTTTAGGCTCCGTTTAGAGGATAGTTTTGCCTCTTAGGGTTCTTAAGTATGTCATAGGTTCTTTTTTTATTAGCAAGAGCACCTACTGAAGTACAAGAAGGGATTAAATAAGAATGACTGAAAATGATGACCTCATTATAAACTCTGAAGTATGACTGATTTCTAGAGAACGTGTTTTTATCCATGTGAAATTTACTAATCTCCAATCTCCATTTGTAAGTAATCTTATCATTAACTGTGAATTTTTATATTTTAGATTAATAACCTGAAGAATGCTTTTGAAGTATGGTGATGTTGTTAAGATTATTCCAAAATATTAGTGCAAATATAATTACTTCCTATTAAACTTAAGCCAAAAGATGGGGGATTTACCAGTTCAGCCTTTTTGTCTCTAAATCAAATTATTTAATACCTGCTTTTAACACGAGTCCTATTAAAATTTTCAGTCAGCGCTTTATCCTCATATTCCCTTCATTATACATAGGCCTTGCATTTGTGAGTTTTGTTAGTAGCTGAGATGGGCTTTAGGTTATGATTCAGCTGTTGATAATCTGTAAAATGTAGTTATCAGTCAACTAAGGATAACCTTGTGGGTGTACTGTCTTTTCTTTGTGTAATGTGGGGGTTTTAACATAATCCCTGTAGTTTATTCATTAGTACTGACAAGGGCTATTTTATAACCAAATATTTCGTGGAAGCGTAACAAAATTCATGCTTCCCCTTCTTAAAGGATTTTTTTTAAGGATGGCTGACCACTAGGAATGTGTTTTGTTTCTGTGCTTTTCTGTATTTTTCCTTTCCATATCCCTTCTTTACTTTTGAATAAGCATAAGACAAGCTTTTCTTCTAGCTAAGATTATCAAATTTATAAAATCAGTTTATGATCACACATCACTAGATGGCAGTACAGCTATTATTTTAACATAATTGCACATGCTTAGATTTCCCTGTCTCAGAGTTTCTTATTTGTCTTTTCAATTTAGTAATACAAAATGTTCTAATTGGCAAGAAGGCACAGAAATCACTTCTTAAGAAGTTAGGTTGAATTTGCATACACTGCTTGCTGCAAATCAAGTGTTTGTAGACTGTGAAGAATTATTACTATTACTTTTTTTTTTTCTAAGTCAATGAAAAGACAGTCCACTTCCACACCCAGCAGTCATTAAGGATTTGTAGGCTGACCTTACTGGGGAAGTTTTTCCCTGCAGCTTGCCTAAAGGAAGTTGGGGAGCCGTCATCAGAAACTTTGTTGAGGACTGGGCACTGTTAAAGTCTGTGTATTGCTTGGGCTTGGTTTTGTGTCACCCCAATGCTTTCCAATTTTTCACGAAAAAAATGGTTTCAAGTAGACCATTTAGATTCAAGTGTTAAACCATATATCCTCTAGGATCAGTTTTAATTAGATATAGCGCTGAATTCTTTCAGTGTGATGAGCTATTAGTTTCCAATTACACCTATTGTACTTTTGCTTTCTTTTCCTTTAGTGTTATTCCCTGCTCCCATGTCTTATCTTTCTCCTCGTCCTTATTTTTTTTTAATTATGGGTAAGCTAAAGGAAAAATAATATAGGAGCATTTAGGCTTTGGTTCTCTAATTGGCATGGGGGTAGGTAGATGAAAGGGAAAAGAGTCGTAGTGGGTAATATATGAACGAGTATGGAATACATTAGGGTCAAAGGATAAAATTTAAGCTAGAATAGAAGGGAGATAGCAATATGCTTCTGACTGGGCATCTCTCTGAGGGTATCCAGCTTACTGGGACACTTTGCAGGTACGGGTATGCACCCCTAGGCAAAGTCCAAGGAAATAGACATAAACCCTTCAGCTGGCAGTGTTCCCCTCTCAAGCTTCCATCTCCTGGCCAGGCTGGATTTGCAGATGGTTGGGTTTCCCAGAGAGACTTGCAAGTGAGAGGAGAAAATGTGGAACTAGATTTTGGCTTTTTTTAAATTCAGATTTTAATCAGTTTGATGTGGTTTTTATCACTGTATTTGAGCAACAGACTGATAATTTTTGCAAGTTTGGGATTGCTGTTTCTGTTTAATGTTCACCTAACTTTTCTTACTGAACAGTTAATAGAGAAAAGTTACTAGAGAGCTATTTACATTTCTACTAATTCCTAACTTCCCTGATGTCACTTAGGTTAATTTTCAGGGGGTTTTTCACTCCAGCCCCCCAACTTTAATAGCTTTGTGAAGCATTGAAAAAGCTTTGTATGGAGTTTTTGAAAAGCTGCTCAGTAGAACTTTTTCAGTCATCTCTATGGCCTCAGTATTTATTTTAAGTAATAAGCACCTCTCAGCAGTTTTTAATCATGGCATTAGATGAAATCAAGCAGCAGATTAGAAGAGCCTTGATAAAATAAAATGTTTCTAGGAGGTTTTGGTCAGTGATTACTTGAGTTGCACAATGGAAAATTCTTTCTTGCTTTGCAGTGTGTAATTGGAAGAAGAAGGACTTTAAAAATACTTGTATGAGGGGGAATGTAAACTCCTGTAGCTTGATTAGAAGACAAAACCTTATTATTGCAAATTCTTCTGCTTATTGATGTTTAACGGAAGACTGTGCAGTTCCTTTCTGCAGCATGATATATACTTAATCTTCAAGGACAGTCTGTTCCCCACCAGGCAGTTACTGACTCTTTCATCTCATTTGAAGAGAAGCTTTTAAATGAATTGAAGAGGTACTCAGAACCTAAAATCCCTCTCTCATGAGAGTTATCGTGAAAACTGCTGCACATAAGCCACATTTACTTGCTTTCTGAGGCTGGGCTCAAACGTTTAATCTTGAATAGCTTGTGCAAGGCATACTGTTTTGTCAGAGGGATGGTAATTTTTCCTATGTGATTTTGATGCTTTTATTTGTTTTTGAGACTCTTTGTAAGCCTGTCAAGAGTAACGCTGACATCCTACTTTTTGGATTTTTCAGTTTGGTGATAACACTAATTTTTCCTCCATGTTAAACTTAATAGTTGTATATACATTTAAAACAACAATTAAGGTTGTGGTGGTTTTTTTTAAATAGGAAAAGCCCTGTATTTTTGTAGGTGGAATTCTTTTATATACAAATGGGTATTTTAGCTTGACACATTTTTTTAAGCATTTTCCTCTGAAAATTGTTAAAGGCACTAAGTCCTACTGGCGGTCCTCAGTAGATGCTGATATAATGGATGTCATGGAAAATGTTTGAGTCTGTCTGTTTTTCAAACATATAATTCCTTTATACAGATTTTTTTATTTCATTAAAATTTCCTTAAGAACTGTTACCTCAGGGAGCTCTACAACTCATTGCTTTCTAGTTTACCAGACTTGGGAGGAGGTGGGGATTTTTGTTAGCTGCTTGTGCACCAAAGAACAAAAATCTCCAGGTGTTCATGAAAGTCCTAATTTTTTTCCCCTCTCCTTTTCTTCTCCAAAGGCCTTTTACATTAATTTAAGATTTTTAAATAAACATATAGCTTTACTTTTCCAGAAGTAGTATTTTTCAAAGATTTACTCAAAGATGTTAAAAGATACTTCCAACGTAATATAGCCTTCAAAATAAAAGCCAAATTTTTCAATTGTTTTCATTTCTCATAGTGTTACCAGAGCAGTATGTTGCTTGGATTTCACAGGAAGTGTTTGTACCAGAAATCTTGTTCAGTGTAATTTAATTTCAGTGTCATTTTATTCATGTTGGAAGTGAATTTCAGCTGGTGTCATTTGGGTTTTCTGTAGTTTTATTTAGCTTATCCCAAAACTCTTCTGCTTTAAAGTAGACAAGGTCTTGCTTCAAGTTTAAGTTGAAGAGCCAGGACTCCTGGGCTGTTGCCAGCTATGCCACTGTTCCTGGTGTTCAGCAAGGTGCTTGCGCTCAGATGTGATGCTCAGGAGCATCTGCTGAAGTGCTTAAGCTGGAGAGGGCTACAGCTTCTTGGGTAGTCATGATTCTTCGCTGCCAGAAGGGGCAGACATGGGTTCTGTGTCTTGCCTCTTGCCATGTCTTGCATCCTGTCCTGCATCAGCTCTGAAAATAGGTCAGGTCCTTGTTTGAGTTACTCCAGCTCAATTATGCAGCAGAATGCTACTCCGCAGTGAAGTTTTTCTTGCAATGGGATATGGGTTTTGTGATGTGTAATTACTTCTCTATTCTAGGTATTGGAAGCAGTAACTGGGCATCTACAGTGAGGTTTTTAGAAAGATGCTTGGAGCTTGAGGTATTGTCACTGTGCTAAAAATAAAGTGAAGATACAGGAGAAATGAGACAAACTGGATAATTATGTACTTGAGATCAGTCATTTTTTTTCTTTTTTTCTAGAGTTTGCATCTGAATTACCTGCTCCGTTCAGAAATGTAAATCACTGTGTTGTGGCCTTTACATTCTGATTTAAAATCTTTTCTCTTGTTTCTCAAGATACGCTTTTTTTCCTCACAGCTTTTTGTAGGAACATGATGGAAGAGAGTGGAATAGAGACAACTCCACCTGGCACACCCCCACCAAGCGCAGCAGGGGCTGCTGCCGCCGCCGCTACACCTGTCTCATTAGGTACAGAAACTTACTCAGCAACTTGTTCACGTTTATTCTTGTCTTCTGAAGCACAGCATTTCATCCAAAAATGTTGCAATCAGCATAATTACAGGGCTCTATTTGAGACTAATTAGAAGAACTTAAATTGTTTCTTAATCATGGAAGTGTGCTTCTTATCTGACATGCATCTGACACAGAATATTTTAAAGATTTTTTTTTTTTTATTCTTGAAACTTTTTTATGAAATCATGTGGATGCACTCATGTGCTCGTTGTGCACAGGATGTGGGGCCAGGGAAGTAATGCCTTCCACTACAGCACGCAGTTCGATGAGCAGCATAGAAGGGAGTTAAAACTAATTTACAGTCTTGAACTTGGATAATCACTTGGGTTTTAATATTGTGGGTGGTAATCAAAGCACTTTTCAGATTCTTGAGAAATCAGATACACCGCATTGTGAATACCAAATATTTAATTTTCTGACACATCTGGTATTGGTTACACTAGTGTAGTGGGCTCCAAAGTAGAGTGCCCTTATCCCAGGCAGTATGCAAGGCAATCCATTGAGGTGCACGAAGAAAATATTAGAACTTCCATTAATACTTATTTCTTTCTTGTTTTTTAGATAAAAATGAACTTCAGTAATGCTTGCTTGATATACTCCTTGGCTCTGGTGTCCTCACTCATTTGGTCTATATGTTGGACATTCACATGTCCTGAGAGAAGTGTGGGTGTTCTGTGATGAAAAGGGGTTGACAGTGGCACCCTAACTCTTGCACACTTTCATCATATTGCAATGCCTTGCAGTTTGTGTGCCTGTTTAAGTGGATTTATGGATGGGTGATTTAAGATTCCTGCAGAGACACCATGGATTGAAAATACTGCTAATAATAGGAGTGCAAGCAAGCAGCAAGAAAATGGAAGAGCTGATGCTTTTCTGATTCATAGTTATGAGCTCTTGCCATTGTTTTTATCTCATAATATGCCTAACGATCTAATCAGATCTGACAAAAAGATGGCCAGAAAAAATCCAAAATTTTCAAGAGGACTGTTTGAAATCTAAATTTATATCCACCACTGTTCATGATGAACCTTGCCCTAAGTGTGTATTGAGATATTAGCTAAGGATAGTATGAAGCCATTATGATTAGCCAGATGTCTAAAACTAAGCAGAATATGAAAACAAACCTCTACAGATTTTTCTGGTAATGTTTCAAGTCATACAGTACTCAAAACAGTACTTAAAAAATTTCAGTAGACTCAATGATAAATCTTTAGAAGCCTCTGGAGATTTCTTAGCTAATAGTGAAGATGAAAGCTATGTGCATTGAGGAAACACTTGTTCTTCTTGACATGGTAAAAATGTCTGAAATAATACATGGAAACACAATATGGTGACAAACTAGAAGGCGTTCATCAGCAAATACTGTTGGAAGACGCACAGAAAACATTGCTTAACATTTGAAGAAACAAGTATTAGAACAAATCACATGGCATTGGAGGGTTGCTTATATACTTGTCTGAAAGTATAGATGTTCCTAACATGTCTCAGCATATGGTTTACTAAATTCTGTTTCAATAATAAAATACACAAAGAACTACTGTATTGCCACACATGAAACTTATTCACTGCCTTGTTCTTAGGCAAGCTATTGCAGCAAAGAAACTGAAGCCAGAAGTGCACAAAGTGCTACAAGATGTCATCAATGTTGTTAATTTTATAAAAATAATCTTTAAATAGTAGATTTTTTTAACAAAACTTTGTAAATAAATGCAGTGAGTGACCATGAAAACTTTTTGTATCGCATAGTGGTTTGCTAGTTGTTGTGTGGCAAGGTGTTAAAAGGAGTTATTGAATTTAATGATGACATGAATGTTTTTCTTTTACAAAAAGACAAGTCTCCCAGATTTGCTTACATTTTTTGTGATGACAGGTGGCTGTCAGGAATGTGCTACCTAGTACATATTAGAGAATAACCCCAACTCTCATAATTTGTCCCTTCAAGGTAAAGGTGACATTTTTAGTAAGGAGTGACACAGTAGCTACTTTTTATAAGGAAGTCATTCTTTTGAGAGAGCATTTTGAAAATTGATATTTGGAAATGTTACTGTTGTTACGCAGTCCTGTTGCCAAAAATAATGCAAGTGTCACATAAATGCTGTCACCTGTACACATAAATTTGCAAAGAGAATTTCCTGACTTGTGTAAAAACCTTCCAACTGAACAGTTTCAGTGTGGTTTGAACCCATTGGTTAAAAATGCCAAAGTGTAACACCTTCTCATTAGTTTGCAAGAATAAGTGATTAATATCAGGAAAGATGGAAACTTGCTAGCTGAATTTCAAGAAAAACTTTTATGTAATTGGTGGGTGGGAGTGGAAAACAAATAGATGGTTTGGTAAGCACAGCCAACAATGCAGTCCTTCCATATGGATCTCTGAATCTCTGTAAAGTGTCTTTTCCAGCTATGACAGCCATTAAAGCCAAATATTAAAATAATTGGAACACAGAACCAGACCTTCAAATTGCTGTATCATGAGTGGTTAAACCAAAATTTAAAAGATAATGAGGCTCCTTCAATCACATTGCTCACAGTAAAAAAAAATATTAATTATTATATAGTATGATAACCATTATTAACATGTTATTAATAAAAAAATTTTCAGTGGGAGCAGAAAAGTACTAATTTAGTAGTAAATAAATTATTTTTTAATTTTTTCAATTCGTCTTTGTCATACTTTTAAAATTTCTGTTGTGTGTTTTATAATACACATAATATACTAGAACAGTGGTACATATAAATAATTCATAAATAAATAAATTTATGTGTGTTGGGAGGGTGCATGCTCAAAAAATTTTTACTGATAGGTGTGCATAATAGAGTTTGGAGACCACTGCATTAGTGCAATGTGGCGTATCACTTGACTCATTGATGTTTAGGCTGAGGCCAGTGAGATGCTTGAGCTGATCCAACAGCTTACTGCTTTCAAAAATGGTTATTTCTGTTTTTCTCACTTAATTTTGTGGTGAAACTTGGTTTACAGAGCAAAATTCTTTTATCCAAGATCAGCTGAGGGCCAAACTGAAACACTAAAAACAGAGGGATTAGAAGGCTGGGCGCCAAGGAAGAGGGCTGCCTGGTGCTCAACCCATCTCATAGAAGTAACTGTCCCCTTGCCAGCTATTATGAATGTACATTTTAGTCTAAAATATAGGCACTTCTGGCATCATCATTATGCCTGTTGATTAAGCAGTCACTCAGAAAGAACTGTACTGGCTAGAAATTTCTAAGGCATACTTCAGCTGCTATAAATTCAGTAGTCAAATGTTGACTCATCCTTTTTAAGCTTATGACAAGTAGGGTCGTGCAAGAAGAGTTGTGGCTTACAAGATACTATCACCAAAAATTGAGCACAATTGATGTTGTATGCAAACCCAAGCAGAATTAAAATTCACTTTGAAGGGAGAAAGGCAGACAGGGTCAAAACTGATTTATAAATTGCCTGAACAATTCTATAACTGAGTCTTGGGGATCAAAGGACAACATTTCAAAAATTCCTTTTTTCTCTTTTTTTCCTAGCTTTGTCCAGTCCCCTTGGTACACCAAGCATGTCATCTGCTCCTGCATACTCGCCACCCTTGCCAGCTGGAGTCTCTCCACTTCCTCCTCCTATGATGACTTCAGCTTCTCTTCCACTTGTGCCTTCTGCAACGGTTTCTACTATTGCACCACCTCTAACTCCTGCCCCACCTTCTGTTGCCCCTTCGGCTTTTAGTACCCCCATGTCCCAGTTCTCTACACCTCCTCCATTAAGCACTGCTGCTGGCCCTGGTCTTCCTGCACCTCCCACTGGTCCCCCCACTTCAGGATTTGCCGTATCTGCAATCTATGATATTACCAGAGGTCATGCTGGTCGAGCACCACAGAGCCCACTGATGCCATCATTTTCTGCGCCTCCAGTCACAGGTAACGTTTTATTTATGCCCTTTTGTCTTTGTGAGACAGGATGAAGAATCTCCTGGGTGGCTTTTTCCACCACTGTGATAGAGTCAGAGAATCACAGAATAATAGAATGATTAGAGTTGGAAGGGGCCTTAAAGATCAGGTTCCAACCCCCCTGCCATGGTCAGGGACACCTCTCACTACAGCAGGTTGCTCAAAGCCCCATCCAGCCTGGCCTGTTCAAACTTCCAGGGTTGGGGCTTCCACAACTTCTTTGGCCAACCTGTTCCAGTGTCTCATCACCCTCACAGTAAAGAATTTTTAGTACCTAATCTAAATCTCCCCTCTTTCAATTCAAAACCATTACCCCTCATCCTGTTACTACAGGCCTTGATAAAGAGTCCTTCTCCATCTGTCCTGTAGGTCCCCTTCAGGTACTGGAAGGCCGTTATAAAGTCTCCTTGGAGCCTTCTCTTCTCCGGCTCCCCAAACTCCCTCTATCCTGCAAGTTCAGCTCTGTAATTCTGGGTAAATTTAATTAATGTAGCTGCACTCAGAAGAAGGGAGAGTAGCCTCTTCAGCAGAGTTCTGCTAGCATTCAAGCTCACAGAAAAATCTTTGTTTGAGAACTTTGTTGTTAACTCACACAGGAAAACCCAGCTGAACATATATACATATGTTTTATTTAGATCAGAGGGTCAACTTCAGCCATGATATTTCCACAGAATGATATGATACTTCAGGCCGTAATCTCATAATTTTCAGGTCTTTGTTCTGAAAAGCTATCTATAACAAGCTGTCTATCACGTGACACCAGCTTCTATTTTCTTGTTTCCAGCCACTAAATTGTATTAGGACAGCTAAAAATACATACCTTCCATGCAAGTAGTTGCTGTAGTTGCTAAACTGATGTCATTTTCTGGTAGTGGAATGGAAACCTGGCTCTCCAACTGCAATTGGGCCAGGCTTTTACTATTATTGGTGATATCTCTTTTAAGTAATCTGTATTAGGAGAATGTCTAAAAAGAGATTGTGCAGTGTAAAATAAAAATAGCTCTTGATTAAGGTGAGTGTTGGAAAATCTGTTAGAATAGGCCTGAGTAATGGGGCAAAGGCTCATGCTTAAATTTTCTACTGTTTGAGTTCCTTTTGTTTTCTTGTAAAATATGTAGCACTATTCCTTTGTTGCTCCTTTTTCTATTGCTATTAATTTCCACCACTCAGGACTAAAAAAATTCCTACTTCTCTCTCTTTTATTATGTATGAGAATATTCCTGTCTCTTTGTTCACAGAGCAACACCCATTCCTTTTTCCTCTGCTGAGGGCTTATTATTAAAATTTGAATACAATAAAGAGCACCACTGTTAATGTAACCTGCTAAGAAACAATTGTTTAATTTTATACATGATGTACAGGCAGTCTCGGTTTTATTAGCAGATATTGTTGAACTCCTTTACAGTAGTTATATCTAGTAACTTTAACAAGCAGAATTGTTCTTGGGACTTCAAGAAATGAAGCGAAGCAGACTAGTATTCTTCTACTCTTCCTGCTCATTTTCCTGTTAAACAATTGCATGTTGCTACAATATAACAAATTAAATGTAGTAAAATGAATGAACCCTTGAGTTTTATTCTTCCCTCTTCCTAGGTGTTTTGACAGATCCTATTACTCAACAAGCAACTTTCTCATCACCTTTGGCTCCTGGAACCGGTTCTGCAATCACTTTTCCTGAGGAGCGTGAAGATCCCAGAGTATCTACTGCCCAAGGTGGAGCACCTGCTGGAGGACTGTGGGGATTTATAAAGGTAAGGGGTTTTGTCTGTTACCCTTCATAAGGAATTACATTTTTATGGACTATGATAAAACATGCTGATTTTTTAAATGCACGTTGCTATAAGTCCTGTCTTTTCTCTGGTCTCATGTGCAAGGTGGCTGTTCTTAATATTGATGTTTGCTGAAACTATGCTTTTGTTTTTCGTCTGTATAGAAGAGAGAGGACTACACAAATGCAGGTGTTCTACATTAATTTTAGTGCTTGTGAGAGGAAGATATGCATACCTAGCGTGTTCTGTCACATGTTCTTAAATCAAGTAAAGCTTTAGAACCTCTTTAAGACTTGAAAGCTAGTTTTTACTTCACAGCAACCGGATGCAGAAAAAGATCATCTGTTTTATCTCACCAGAATTATTTGCATATCCCGTTCATTTATCATTTCCTAATGAAATGAGTTCGATTTCTATGGGATCAATCTGCCTGTTCTATAACAAGTCTCTTCAAGGACAGACAAATAGATATTTCTGCTGCCAAAGAACAGTTTAACTAAGAAGTAGCTAAAGTATTATGTAGACTTTTTCTATTCTGCTAGAAGGCATGGAGTGTGTATAGTGCAAAACAGATACTCCTTGTGGTGTGATCTAATCATACAGAGAAAATAAGCAGCAACATCAAGAACTGGAAGTTACTACTTAAAATGTTTGTGAGGGTCTCATAGTACTCACATGTTAAAACAACAGTTGACATAGTGAGAGAGCTGAAGGAGGAGGAATATAAAGTTCTTGATGGCATCCTGTGGGTACATGAGTAGTCACAAGAGTATGTCTATTACTCAGTGAAAACTGCCATTCAGAAAAATCTCATGTTATATTCCTGAAAAACAAATGTCTACAGTGGGCTCTAGCTTGAAAAAGCTTAGTGGTTCTAGAGTGAGTAATAGTTTTGATTTCTTTATCAAATTCTACAGTCAGGCTTAGCGTTCTGCACAGTGGTGAGAAGAGTACTTGAACCTAGAAGTGGACTATTTCAGCATGAGGCATGGGATAAAGTAATCATTATTAGTAACTATGCAATATTTCAGTCATTATAGAAGTGTGTGGGTTTTTTTCCTTTGTTAAACTTGCTACAAAGAAATAGAAAACATTCAAAGGTTGGATGGGACTTTGAGCAACCTGATATAGTAGAAGGTTTCCCTGCCAGTGGTAGAGGGGTTGTAACTAGGTGATCTGTAAGATTCCTCCTAACCCAAACCATTCTGTGATTTATAGGAAAGAAACTTTGCTGAGAAAAAGTTATTCTGAGATAGTTAAAACTATTCTGATTCTGCAGTTGTCTGAAATACTGTGTAGATGTATTAAGCAAGCACCTTCTGAAAAAACGTATGTGCACAGGGCTGTCCTGTGTAATTCTTGTAATTCACTAAATGGTGAAACAAATACCATGTATGCAGTTTTAATATTAGTCTGTTTACTAAAGAAATTTTATAAAAGGTTTCTGTAAAATAGTTTCCAGTGCTTTATCTTTTAATGATTCAGCATTGGTATCTTTCTTCTTTCATCCTGTGATCTTATCTGAATTTAAATAAAATTTTGACAAGACACAGACATTCATTAGACTATTTGCAAGACACAGGACAGTGTTTGTGTTTATATTTAGTGAGATTTAGTCTGTCAGAGGTCTATCTATGATTTGGCTGGAGAATGTAGAATATTTTTCCAGCAATGTTTAGAATCTGTTTATAGATTGGGGACTTCCAGCTCAATTGCTCTGGAAATATTTGTTAGTAATGGGCCATTCCAAAATAGATCCTGTTGTCTTTAAGAAGGTTAGAAAAGAGTAGCTCTTCAGCCTGAGTTATCACAGTCTAAATGTAGCTGCCTAGTCTGGTGATACCTATAATTAACATTGGGTATCTACAATTTTGCTAAAGACTTCCCATCCCAGAATAGGACTAGATCAAGTCCCATCCTCTATGCCCACCATCACTGATGGGGCTGTTTCTGCATTAGTGCAGAAAAGGGTGGTAGAGATGATATTTGAACTTTATGTTGTAACTGAAAAGTCATGCACTAATAGTCATATCCTGTAGTGTTTGTGCTGAGGAGTGAGATGCTTGGTAACACCTACTGTGTAAATGTGGTAGGAAAAACACAAAGGTTTTTGTTTGTTTGTGTCCTGGTTTGAGATAGAATCAAACCAATTTTCTTTTCAGTAATTTTACTTTTCAGTTAAGTCGCTTCTAACTAACTTCAGTCTCTGAAATTAAGGGCACATTTTTTTGGACAGTGTCTGCCTCTAGCAGGTAGGGTCTGATGTTTGTAGTTAATGCCAAGGAATGGTACGCAGAGAGGTTCTGGCTTATGCTTATTGCTATAACAAATAAGGCCAGCTAACTTTGGTATGGACCAAGTTGGAGGATCGGAAGCAGAAAAGCATAGAGGGGTCACACTTGTGGGGAGGAGTGGACAGGACTGGTGACCCAAAACTGACCAACAGGATATTCTATCCCATCTGCGTCATGCTCAGTAGAAAGCTGAGGGATCAGAGGGGGCACCCATCTTTCTTCAATGGGTGGCATCTAAGGAGGACTCTGTTTGTTTGTCTGCCTTTGACCCCGATCGGTGCATTCCTGAATCCAGTTGCTGAATCCAGTTCCCATCTGTCACTGAGTCCAGTCTGGGAGCTCGATACTGATTACGTATATATTTGTATATATTGTATATATTTAGTTATTTTGTTATTATTATGTTTTTATTTTTAGTAGTTTTAGTTTCATATTTCATTAGTTTTAGTTTCTTTTAAACCCATAACTCTCTCTTCCTTTTTCTCTCTCCCTTCTTTTCTGAGAGGGGAGAGGGGTTAAAAGAGAGTATCTGCCATGTTCTTCTAGTGGCCAACTCAGCCTAAATCACAGTAGTTTGTTTTTAACTGTAACATTTTTAGTTTCTTGGGAAAAAACACTAGATAATATGGAAATCTATTTGCTTAAATTCAGGGTGTAGCTGAGAATCCCATGGTGAAGTCTGTTCTTGATAAAACCAAGCATTCAGTCGAGACCATGATCACAACGCTGGATCCTGGCATGGTTCCATATATCAGTAAGTATTTGTGACAAACCATTAAGCAATGTATGTACATGTTAGAGAGGTTAATATAATACAGCACACTACTTTTACTCTTGAAGTTTGTGTATGTCATGTGTTAATTCAAACTTGCAATACTGTACTAATTTCTCAAATATGAATCTCTCATTCTGGAGGGTTTTTATGTCTGTCTTGAGGTTCATTTGACTTTTGTATCCCGCTATAGTTCAGACAGTGGCATAGTGAATTTAATTCAGATTGTGAAAGATTAGGAAGTTAAAAAGAAATAAAAACAATGACTAGACCTTGTCTATAATCCCTAAGTTGCACGCTGTTACGGATTTAGATTTAAAATACACTGTATGTGTTCTGTTGGATCACATGCTTAAGTACTACTGTAAAAGCTATCACATTAAAGTTAAAACAAAACAAAAGGTAAGCATACTCAGAGAGTCATAGGGTAGAGTTATTTACATAGCTTTCGTGGCTTTCTTTCAACTTTCAGGTGTTCCGCTTTTCTAGCCTAATAGTATTTGTATTTTTTTTAGGAAATTCGGCAAACTTGAGGCAGTTCCTGAATCAGTTAGTAGGAACATTAAAATTCTAAAATGGTCTAAAATGGTCTGAAGTACTGCTGATTATCAAGCCTGGAAGGAAAAGCGTAGCATTTCAGTTACAGCTTGAAAATTAAAAGGAAGAAGAAGCATTGTGGAGTTCACCATTTTTTGTTCTACTTGAGTACATATTACATGTCACATACCACTGATGGAAGATTTCTACTTCATTACAATGGGGAAGCAAAAGTTGTAATTTGTCCAGGGTAGTGGATGGTTTTTGGTTTTGGTGGGGTTTTTTGTTAGTTTTGATTTGGGGTTTTTTTTGGTTGATTGGTTGTTTTTTTTTGTTTTTTCATCCAGCAGTCTGGTAGTTAGTCCTCCTTCTTCGTTGTGCCAGTACTGCCCATTGTCTGCAGGTAGATGAAGCCGGTCAGGAAACAGATAAGGCTGAGAGGAAACTATTAAAATGTTTTTGTATTTTGTTTTTCTGAGCTGTCTTTCAGCTGGATCCATGCTGTTATCCAGCTAACCGTGTTGCTGCACTATTGTACTAATCTAGTGAACAATATGTGGAATAAAAGGGGAAGATGATATAATTATTGAGTAGTAGTTAAATGCCTTACATTTAAGGGAACATATTCCTGCATCTGACTAGCGAGGAGATAGTGGGACATGAAATCAGCGAGAAGGCCAGGCCAGCAACTGAGAAAGTATTTGAGAGAAATAGCAGGATGCAATGCAAAGCTACAGTAAATATTGATTATGCACAATTTGGTGAACTGTATTTAAGGTTTCTATTGCAGTTGTGACCATCCCTTTTTAAAATAGGATCTGTCAGTCTCCGATGATAGTTTGGATAGTTTGACACAGTATTCATTGGACAAAAGAACATTACCTGGAGGAGGAAGTAATTCTAATAGAAGCTTTACTTGTAAAACTCAGTTAAAGCAAATTCAGTAGTTATCTCAAAGTTCTCTAAAGCGGTGTTACAAGGGAAAGCATCTATATACACCTTGGCTATTAATATATTGTGGGTTTTTTGTAGTTGCAGGTTGTGGAAATAGGGTAGAGATTTGTAACCTTAGTATTTACTTCCTTCTAGAACTGTTTTGTGGGATTAACAAAAGCCATGTCCTCAACAACAGACAGCCCCACTTCTCTCTGCTCTTTCTCCACTGCTGCAATTCCAAAGAAATTTTGGATTCCTCATGCCAAAGCCTGAAAATACCAAAGCTTCTGGATGAGGTGGTTGACTTTTTTTGTGTTTGTGATCAAATAGTATTTCTGTAATCTCTTTCTTGAAAAGAGATGAACTGTTTTCATTGGCACATTGTGAAGAGGTTATCTGAGGCAAGCACCTGGAATGGAAAATTTCTGCATAGGAGATGGTCAACTTATAAGCATCAATGCTTTTGTAACAAAAGATGACAGGGAATCTTAAATTGCATGTGGAACTGTCATTTCAGTTTATAATACACAAGGTACAATGATATTTCATGTTCAAGTGTCAGAGCTTAACTTAATGTGACAGTTCTGTGTCTGAATTTGCCAGGGTGTATCTAATCCTTATATTTAAGGTTTTAATATTTCCATATTACCATGGTGTGTGACAGATCTTGTCACAAATTGTTTCTTTTAATGTATGAAATATCTTTGTTTTCCTTCTGTAGTATCTGCGATGAACAGAGATATGATTTGATCCACAATGATCCTTTAATAGAAAGAACATAATCTGCATTCTGCTGTTGCAATACACAAACATGAGGCACAGTTAGCATTCTTAAGTTACTATGCAGTCATTTACTAGGTATGTTATGGGCTAGTTTTTATGTGCATTAAAAACTTTTAACAGTGTTTCTATCCCTAAGCACTCAAAAAGGCTAACTTCAGCAAAAGCTTGCAGTCACTTTTAAGCACTTGTTATGTTAACTTGACATCTATTAAGAAGGAATCAATGAAAAGAGACTCAATAATTTTTTTGGCCAGTTGTTACCCAGTCTCTAAAGCAATTGCCCGAAGTTCAGAGATGCATACATCCCATCTCATTCAGTAAAGCAATTTATAAATAAAAAGTTAAAAAAATAATCTAAAAACCAAATAGAACGTCTGCTAGGGTTCTGGCATATCTCTTGTGATTCTTCATAAAAAGAAGATGTTTCCTGTAACTGAGGTATGCTAAGTAATAGAAGCTAAAGAATAAATTGTTTTTTTCTTTAAAATTTAAGCTTCAGGCTTGTCATTATCAATGGAGACATTTTTCTTACATTAGGATAAATACTGCAGACTTTGCCAGCATGTATAATTAGGTGGAGTGTTAGTGTTTAAAAGCAAAACCACTGGGGCCTGTTCTTTTTTCGTTTACGAGGTAGCTTAATGTATTTTCTACATTCAGCGGGCCTGGGAAAACACAGGTTAAAAGGCTGTCACGCATTTGCTACTGTTGTCATAAGAAATGCCCTGCTGGATGACAGGATCACAAAGTCATGGCGGTTGGAAGGGAGGTCGTCTGACACCCCTCCTTCACCAGAGCCCCTAGAGCCAGTTGCCCAGGACTGTGTCAAGGCAGCTTTCGAGTATCTCCAAGGATGGAGAATCCAGCACCTCGCTGGTCAACCTGTGCCAGTGCTGAGTCACCCTCACAGTAAAAAACCTTTTCCATATGTTCATAGGGAACGTCCTGTGTTTCAGTTTGCACCCATTGCCTCTGGTCTTGAGACTGTGCACCACTGGAAAGAACCTGGCTCTATCCTCTTTGCAGCCTCTCTTCAGTATTTGTACACATCAGTAAGATTGTCCTGAATGTTTTCCTCTCCAGGCTGAACATTCCCAGCTCTCTCAGTCTTTCCTCACAGAAGAGATGCTCTAGTCCAGTCGTTCATGTGGCTCAATATTCTGTCTTGAATATTGAAGCAACAGGAGATACTGTATGGTAAATGACAGTAGATCTCATGACTTCTGTAGTCCTTTCTCCTTGTACTTCTTCATGATCCACAGCCATTGGACTAAGGATGACAAGAGGCATCACATTACTTTTAGTGCCTATTTGTGGACATGTCCAGTAATTTGTCCTTTACACATGCTGATGCAATTTACTTATCCAGCTTTCTCTGATGTCATGTTCCATGTCTGAAAACAGTTTAAGCTGTTCTTCAGAAAGCTTGTCACAGAGGGACAAGTTCTATAAGATGTTTTTGCATAAATTAAGTTTGACAATAGAAATGATCCAACTGTGATACGGACAGATGTGAGGTATAATTGAGTCCATCAACCTTTTCTAGTGGTTTTAGATTTCTTTTAATTTATGAACTGTTCTGCTTTATTCTAACAAAGCTTAGTGAAAATTCATCCTTCTTTATGGAGATACCACCATATGGAAATGGTTCAGAAATACTTAGAACTTTTTGGTTCCATATATATTTAATATCTAAAAACAAGACAAAGGTTTAGGTAAGTAGACAGACAGTAAAATGACACTGAAATTCATAGTCCAAGGACAACTAGACAGTAATGCAAGCCTTTCTTTTAAAGCTTATGTAATTTTACAGCTGTTCCCTGGATTTTATGAACTGCATCTGTGTTCTTGGTCCATGGCACAGGAAGAGTTTGTGTGTCACACCACTTCCCAGAACACCAAAACATCCTCAGAAATGGATGTCTGGGTTAATCTCCTAAACCCATGAATTGTCACCTTAAATGAACAGTGGGCTTCTTTTCAGATGCTAAACAACCATCCATTCCTGTTTTCTGTCTTTCATCCCTGAATCACTTAGCCCTTCATCTAGATTTTATTTCCTAAGCTACTTCTGCTTCATGAAAGAATTTTTGTACTGTGAGTGAGAAGGAGAAGAACAACTGAAGCATATTCTTAAGATCTAAAATATATTTGAACTAGTTTATAATGGGAATGATGAAAAATGTATGCATGTATATGTATTTTACAGAAACTGGGGGAGAAATGGACATAGTGGTTACTTCTAATAAAGAGGTAAAAGTCGCAGCAATTAGAGATGCCTTTCAAGAAGTCTTTGGAATGGCTGTCGTTACTGGAGAGGCCGCACAGTCTAACATCGCACCCCAGCCAGTGGGTTATGCTGCAGGTTTAAAAGTAAGTTGATATATTAGAGTACTGAAGTGCTTATATTATATGCTTATATCACTTGAAAAGGAGCGTGTGGAAACATATACCCAGAAGAATCTGATTTTCCATAAGGGGAAGGTAAATTTGTGGGATAGGTAAATATCTCCTTTTTTTTTTTTAATTTTTATTTATTATTTTATTGTCATCTGGATCATTAGATCAGTTTAAAGCTCCTTGTTGAAATAGTTTTGGTTGGGTTTTTTTTGCAAAGGCATTCACAGCAAATGGAGAGTATGTGTGTCAGTCTTCTTGTACTATCATTGGTTGACATCACATCTGGCATACATTATGATATTACTGTAGTTAAAAAGTATATCAGGCATTTCTTCTTAGTCTATTATTAGCACACCATGTTGGGAATGTTAGAAATTAAGAGAAACTCTGAAACAAAGTTGTTGTGCCACTAATTCTGTAGATCAAAGATAGTTTGATCAGTACTTGTCAGGAATAGTCCCGAACAGATCTATGTTACGTTTAAAAAGTAAAAATTCACTGTGCAGCCTTCTAAACAGCTGTGCTGGCCCAGAGGAAGGGTTAGCAAAGGTTGTTTTACCAGATTGTAAAAATGAACACGTTCATCAGGTGTATCTACTGGCCAGTAACTAGAAATTCTCAAAACAACTATTCAGTACTCTGCTTCTTAAATTTAGGCAAATGATTTACTCATTAAAAATAGGAAGTATTTTCTCCTAACTGCTGTGGCAATGCTCACAACTGAGTAAAGCCTATTGTCATAGCAATATATTACCTGATAGAATTTTATATTGAAGGTACAGAAGGGTAATATATATATCTGTATATATTTCTTTACCTGTTTAGCTACTGCAATGTAGTAGCAGTAGTATTATATCTTCAGAGTGATAACATGTTTGGAGTGAATGATTCCCACATCTTAGTTGGATAGATACTACAACAAAGAGTTTCTCTCCCTTGGTCTTATTACAGAGTTGGTCCAAAGCTCTTAAAGGATGTAAACCTGACAAACCTTAAGCTGCAAAAACGTCAGTGTCAGTAACAGAAATACATACTGATGCTTTACCTAATAGTGAGACTTCACACAGTTAGAGGTTAGGAATTCTTTGCATGTTAATCTAGGTCTTTTGCATGGCAAATAACAAACTAAAAAGATTTAGTTAGTTTTATCATAGGCTTTGTTAGTTTGAGATTCCATTGTGGCTTTTCATGAGTTCTATTTTCTGTTTTTCTAATGTTGAAATAAGGATAATTTTTTAAAATCTCTCATATTTTCTGTTTAGCTTGAAAAGTATGTTCTAGACTTCTTTTTGCATTCATCTATAAGCATTGTAATATGTTGTGATTCAAAGAGAATGTTGTTTAACAGCTTATATTACCATTTAGGGAGCCCAAGAAAGGATAGACAGCTTGCGTCGGACAGGAGTAATACATGAAAAACAGCCTGCTGTGTCAGTAGAAAACTTCATTGAGGAATTGCTTCCTGACAAGTAAGAACTTTGAATATCTTACTGGGAAGGGAGGGAAAAAAGAAAAGGAGAATATTCTTTGTTTACTCAAAGGGGCCTATAAGAGTATCTGGCAGTATCACTGTGAGCAGAAGAAAGGAGAGAGTCTGTCTTCAGTATTGCTTTGCTAGACATGATTTTGGTGATGGTGTTCAGCTTTTAGTCCAGACATCTTGAGGCTCTAATAAATCACTGTGAGGTTTTTCAAGATTCACATTATAAAAACACAATGAAGTTATACTGAACTGACAAATTAATGGGCTACAAAAGCTGGAATTTGGCTAGTAATTTGCTCACTCTTACATGTGCATTCTCCTCTTTCTCCAAGATTGCATTAGTTTCAGGACATATATTAGGAGATGTTCTGGCATTTGTAGTAATATGATTTTATGAGATAATATCCATTTTCTTTTCAAAGAGAATGTACTTATTACTTTTAATTTGCACTGCACACACATCACAATGGCGTTTTCAAATATATTACCAACTTGACTTTGTAACATGCTTTTTGACAGATATTTCTTGAAGTAACTTTATAATTCATTTCCAAAACATAAAGGACAATGTTGCGGGTTTTGTTGATGCAAACTTAAGTAGTGTTTTTCTAAATAGTGTTTTTATTTTTTTTTTACACCTGCTGTGCTCTTGTTCCATTTTTAAAGGTACATTTAGTATCCTTAGTGGAAGATGGATGGTGAATTTTCTAAAATAAATAGAATTAGGAAGTGTTTAAATTTTTATTTCATATTTATTTCCATCTAGTCTGTTTTATCATATTTCCACAAAGCAGTATGACAATGACATCTCTGTTTTAAAATAATTGCTGTTTTCATCCTTTGAGTTTACTCATTCCTAAATCTGAAAATGTTGTTTAAAGTGTTTGGCAAGAAAGAGCTCACCCAGGACTGCAGTGTTACTGAAAGGAATGCTAACTCTTCTGTCCACACATTAGAGACCCCAAGAACGTCTTGATATTTGATATTACTTATAGTGGAAACAAAGGATAACTTAATGCATGATTTAATTTTTACTCAGTAGGCAACATTGAAAGCTTCTTTGCATGATGTTACAAAAATAATTTGATCTGTTTTTGGCCCTTGGTTTTTTCTGCAATGAAATGATAGGTCAGAGTGCTAGTAATCAATTTATTATTATTCTGAAGTGAGCACCGTAGTGTTACAGTTCTAATATGGGGGATGCAGACTGTGTTTTGCTGATATTGTTTACCACACTTATGCGGGTCTGAAGCAGAGGAGTTTCCAAGGAACCACCCATCAATAGTAAGAGCTCTGGACCTAGCACCTAGCAGATCAATCGCAGCGCACAGCTAAGCTTCTCAGTTGCCTGTCAGACTATTCCCCTTCCAATTACAAATCTTGGATACTATTTGCAGAAAAGGTTGCAAACTCTTTTATCTGTATTTTATCCTCTAGACTCTTAACTTCCTCCCAGTTAATAAAGAACTTATCTTAAACCATGAAGCTTTCTCAACAGTTCTTCATAGTTGCAAGTGAGGTAGTCTTCTGTCACAGAGCATTACCGTGCTCTATTCCCCACTGTGAAGATAATGCAAGGGAAGTACTTCTTTCTGTCTTGCTCTGCTAAATTCTTAACGTGAAGCCAGTGTAGCCCAGCCAGTCTTTTCTTAAAATTGCAGTCTTGTCTTTCTTTGTATAACAACATCCTTGCTTCCCAAGCTTTAAAGAATAAAATACGATTTCTATGTAGACATGTATATAATATATGAAACAACAACTACATTAGTATTTTCCTTTTTACATTTTTTATGGTTCTTGGCCTTGATTTTGTGTTTGTGCTTTCCCTGAAGTATGTGTCTCCTGTGGCAACTCAACTGTAAAACTGTTAGAGGAACTGAATACAGTGAGGTAGTGATGATATATTGCCTTTGGTTTTATTTGGATCGTGTCAGTGTTGTTTGTTGATAGGGAGAAATGACAATGTTTTTGCAAGCTAGATAAGGGACCATTTTGGGAACTGCTTCAATAGCCTTTATTATGTCTGCTACAGCAGGCACCATCTTTTCTGAAAGGTGCAGAAGTGTTTCTCTGAATAAATCATTTAAATAATTGTTATAGGATTAGACATACTAAAACATCTTCTGAATGTAGAACATGAATGATAAATAGAATATTGGTTTTTCAGTTGTTAGGGAAGGCTGTCTTAATGAGAAACATTCTTTGAACAGTTCAATGAAAACCGTAGCATAATAAATACAGCCAAAAGAACATATCTGCACACATGCCCACCCCACCAGCTTGCTTTCTTTATTTGATCTATGTTTCATGTATTTTGTATATTTTTATATATATTATGTATTTTGCATGCATACACATGCACTCCATTAGGATTTTGTATATATATAAATTGCTATATGCACATTTTACTTGAAAGATACTAAAACACTTTGATGAAACTCATTATTGCATTATTGCTACATTTGTAGTAGAGTTTATAAAATGGCAATAATTCAACTGCTAGCATGTTGTTTTTCAACGGATTGATACTCAGTACTCAAAAGTAAAGTAGCTTGCACGTCATTGCAGATGGTTTGACATTGGATGTCTGATTATTGAGGATCCAATTCATGGAATTCATCTGGAAGCTTTTACCCAAGCAACACCAGTGCCTTTGCAGTATGTTCAGCAGGTGAGTTTTAGTTACCAATGTTAGATTAACAGTTGAGACATAAGTTTTATTTTAATTTATGATGTCAGTTCTTACTGGCAGTTGCTCCACTTGCATGTTTTAATTTATGAAACTAGGATAAAAACTATTTTTGAATTGTATTTCTGTATTACCTAAAAATCTTTATGCATTTGTGGCAAAGCAATTCTTGGTCGGGAGTCTCATTCATTACATGGCACTTGGAAGTCCCAGTTTTACTTTTCTATTAACGAAGGATAAATATGCCAAGAAGAAATTAACCAAAAGGAAACATTAAAAAGAATAAATTAGCCACAAAGAAGTACTCCCTCATAAAAGAAAAATAACTTTAATCGTTGAAATATTGTCATCAGTCTGGTTCAGTGACTCAGAATTAGCCCTCGTGAATCTACATAGGTAAAATAAGAATACTGACTCTTCCTCAGGTGCAGAAGTCTCTGCAGCTTAGTCTAACTGCACTAAGCAACCGCACCAAGGAAGCGCAGTAAGCACTCCTATCCATCCAAAGGCTTGGTTTTCTTTCCTTAACTTACTTCACAAATGTGTTGCAGTTTCATCTAATGCTGACAAAACTGTGTAATATTGAGGTGTCTATGGTGCACACATGTACATGTTAGCAGTTCAGTGAAGTAACTTGCACTCCTTCTAGGCACAAGTTTATAAGTTGAGATCTTGCCACTCAATTTTAAATAAAGCTTATAAAGCCTTGGTATTTATTTTGTTAATTACTAGCAGACAGGCAGCATACTATACGTATGCCGAAAACTCATTCCTAATAAATAATTAAAGGATACCCCTTCTTCAGATTTGTGCTTGAACTTGATTCCCCCATGAACATTTGGACTCTCGCCTAAAATGCAAGACGACTCATTTCCTCTTCTGACTGTGCTGTGCTGACATGGAAAGACATAAATCTTGGAAACATCATGGTTCATTCCATTGTAAATAATGTAGTACTGTGCAGTACTTAATATCACCAATAGAAGCTTTTCATAAGATTGTTTACATTTTTTTGGGCACACACTGGGAATTACTCCAGACTCCAGTCACTGCATGTTGCCTGACAGCAGATACGAGTCATGCATTAGTAAACTGTGCTCTGAAAATTCTTTTTAAATAAATGTTTCTGTGAAGAGTTTCAAAACAAAACCTTTTGGGGTTTTATCCTCAGGGGGTGTTTTGCAAAAACAAATAGTAACTGTTTAACGGGTTGGGTTTTTTTTGATATTTTTAGTACCAATTCCAATAGAGTGAACATTTGTGGGATTAGTTTTAGTTTTTATTTTCCAGAGTTCTTACAACTTTGAAAAGCTGATGAAGCAAAAGGAGAAATACTGCTCTGTCTCTCTCTAGTTTTCCAGAATGCTTTTCAAAAAGAGTAGAGAAAGAGTGAAGCTACAGGAAAAAAAAATATTACTAATTAAGCAGATACAATTTCATTGACTTAGATGATCTTTAAAGGTCCTTTCCAATCCAAAACATTCTATGAAACTATGAAAATAGGCATAGCACTGTGAAGTTACTACTTAAATACTTGTCACATTCTCTATGGAATGCTTATATGAACTAAACATTTTTTTTAACATAATGCCCAATAGGTATCTTTAATTTTTCTTTTACAAAATTCACAGATATTCTCTGTTTTTTCATTTAATAGCTTTTTTGGTATTTTTTCTCTTGGATGAAGATAGTTTGTAACTTTGAAAAGTAGAGTTTACCTTGTAATAGCAAAAAATATTCTTGTTTTAATTTTTATGCAACCTCTTTAGTGTATAGCTTGGTGTATAATACAGATTCAGTAGAACTGTAAGCCGTTAAACTTGAATTAGATCAAATTCTACTCTCTGTTTAAAGAAAACTGTTCTTGTATATACATGAACAGCAAAACATAGCTTTATTTTATACTTTCAGAGTTAAAGTTTTCCTAGTCTTGGCATTATATATTTTAGTTGACTTACGCACAATGGGTGGTGGTGATTCATCGGGCTCTTGATTGTGTGTGTGCACCAGTTGTTACCTTTGTTCCCATTATTTCTTTTCTCGAAGTAGAGTAGGTTTCTCTCAGGGGTGTGCAAGAAACATACATTTGTAGAAATCCAGTCCAATATCTTTAAGCAAAATCTAGTTTACGATAGGGGAAAAAAAACGGAAATTGTATACTTGTATTTCAAACTAAGAACAGAGAAGAAATACATGTTAGACAGGCAATGTTTAGAGGCTAGACTAAACACAATTATGTTCTTTGAAATTCTTGATAGCTGTGTGCTTTATTGTTCTGTGTAATGGAAATAGTGGTAAAACTGTTTGTATAGAATAAATACTCTTTTTATTAATGGCTTTACCAATGGCATAGGCTTTTCTCAGCACATAATACGAGACTTATAGCTGTTAGTAACACTAAATGTAGCTTAATTTGCAGAGATAAAAAGGGGAATTTGGGGGTTTGTTTTGAGAACCTTTTTGTGTCGAGAGTCCAGGTGTCATGATGTTTTTTGCTAAGCCAGAAATTGCAACTATGACGGGAAACTACTGCAAGGTGTTTTTTATTTATTTTATTTGAACTTCACTGATTTGTAGCAGTAAAAACACCAAATAATTAATTTACGAAGTTATGTGCAATTGTAGATCATAATGGGGATATCATAGTCAGATATTCAGTCCCTACTCGCAGCTAGATGGACTCTTATTTACCTCTTATTGCCAATATGTTCTGAATAACAAGGAAAATTTCCCATTCCTTTGCTTAATAAATCTTTTTTGTACCTCTTGATAATAACAAATTATTTCAATATTTGAAGCAGGCTGCATGTTCTTAACAAAATTTTATATCCTGTTATTGTTGCAAGACAGTAGCTTTAGGAAGGCTGGAACACACTAATGAACTTTGATCTGCTCTATGTGCAATGGAAACAAATATTTGTCAAAATAAAATCTTTATGCAGAATTTGGCCTAATGTGCAATGCTGTGAAAAAAACTGAGTAATACTAAGAACAGTCTTGCGGAGGCTAGAAGTCTTCTACCCTTCATTGTGTGCAACAATGACCAGAGGTGGTTGCCTGGGATGAGCATCAGAGAGATAAAAGCCATGATACTTCCCCCACTGCTTCCCTTCTCTTGCAGCTTCAGGGAATTACAGTGTGTAATCCCCCTGTGATCTCAAGGAAATATGTCAGTCCTCCATTTCTACCAGGCTCAGCTTTCTTCTTGTATTTGGCTACTTGCCAGCTTCAGAGGGACATCTTAACCATTTTTAAAACCTTTGGAGGGTTAGAGTCATTGTGCAAATATGTATCATTATTGATTCCATCTATCAGCTACTTCAAAAGCGAAAACTATTTCCTGGTAATGACATAATGGTTTTACTCTCCTAAGTGTCGTATTTTAGTTTTATGCTGTTCATATGTCATTTGGATCGTGATATGTACAAATCCAAACAGTATAACTGACTAAGCAAGTTATGGGGCAGTCTGAAATTTGGATTCTGATACCCTTTAATTTGCCACGTAACCCTATTGATATAAGAATGATTACTACCAAAAGTTGGTAATGGTGAAGCCAGAAAAAAAAAAATTGCTCATTTCAAACTCTTTCAATAATCACTTCTCAAAATGTTACACAGGCTAGGAGTCTTACCCCTCAGGACTACAATCTGAGATGGTCAGGCCTGTTGGTGACCGTGGGCGAAGTGCTTGAGAAGAGTGTGCAGAACGTCAACAGGACTGATTGGCACATGGTATTCACTGGCATGTCCCGTCGACAGATGATCTACAGTGCAGCTAAGGCTCTAGCAGGAATGTACAAACAACACTTACCACCCAGGACCGTTTGAAGAAGGCTGAACACTAAGGAATACTGCTTTTGATTCTGGAATTGAAGTGAAGGCTATATTTTCTAATTCTCAGTGGATACAACACAGATCTGTAATCTAACTGTAAACTGTATTTTACTTTTTAAGACGTGAAGGTAATTTCCAATAGTGGAAATGAGCGATTGCAATTTTTAACTACCATATGATTTCCAATATGATTCACAGAACAGGAAATCATAACAAACATTTATGAGTGGGATAAATAGCATTACAGCTTGTAAGTGGAATGTGCTATTATTTGACACCTTACGAGACATTTACTGAGATACTTTAGTTAGTATACTTTTTTAAAGAAGGGGTTAATTGTTCAGTTATTTCTGTTATATTAGTAATACAAACATGCTGGCAGCATAACATGTATGTTATATATACTTTTCAATCCAGAGAGACTATTATCTGTACTAGATGTTTTCTTGATGCCTGTGCTTAGGTGGTACTTAACACATCATGGGTTTGCTGTCTGTGTAAGTTCTCAGGAGTCATGCTGAGTAGTTTTTACAATACGTAACAGTGAGCTGCTGAGGAAGAGCACAAATCCATGCCCATAAATTGAAGTAATTGCTAAGTAATTTTGAAATCTTGCTTTCTATGCTGCGTCTTTTTATGTAACAGTAATGAAATTCATGTCCAATTAAAACACTAGACAAATTTCAAGTTGCTTCAGTGGGTTTTAGATCAGGTACCACATATGCATGAAATTATCTTAGCAGTTACAACAACATAATTTATTCCAGTGCTTCCAAACTTCATATTTTATATGGAATTATGTAATTTCTTCCATCAAGTTATGGTTGTCAGCATTTTGATGTGGAAAATGGTGAGATGTGTATCGCTTGCTTTGCTCTCCTGGGTTTTCTAAACGTTTTTAAATCTTAAATGCCTTCTTGATGTCATGAGCTCACTGTTTCTCATACAAGTCTTCAGTGGTGTCTGATTTTTTTCGTGGCTATAAATGCCCTCTATCCATGCTCACACAATCTTAAATCTTTATTTAGAAATATGGAAATAATTGTGAAGAAAATATTTTGGTAATACTACCTTTTTTAAGAAACAAAGAATAAACAAATAATTTTTGTTTGCCTTAAAGACACAGTTTTCAGCTTGTATTGCTCTGCCTTTACCTTTTCTTAGGTGCTTTCAAAGGACATTTTTATATACAATATACTGTTGAGCCAGCTCATATTTGTACCCAGTGAAAGCCTGTCTATTTCCAAGTAATATATTGCCTTAATTGGCTTGCTCTGTAAATTAGTTGAATAAATGTTTTTCCTAGAGGAGTGTATCTATTTTAAAGGTTTTATTTTTTTTAATATAGCTGATGAACATCTGTTTATTGTAATTACATTTACATGGTCAAGTTACAAATTTGGCACATAGTTAAATATCTTGTCTGAAAACAAATCAGAACTTGACTCTTGTGGTCTTAAGGTCTCTCACTGGGAGCACTTCTAAAAGGATCTAAAGGAGCTAAAAGGATGATACAGGGGATTCTGTTTGTCATTATTCATTAAAGGCATCTTTGCTTTTATTGTAATTTCAGTTTGTAGTGTATAATATGTTTAATACTGCCTTTTTATCCCCTGCTTACAGCCTCCTCCGTGATGCAGAGGAAGAGGACATGAAATCTTCAGTAGGTTTATGTGCACTAGCATGAGTTAAAATTAAAACTGAAGAGGAATTTCCATTTTCTTTCTCCTTTTCCTGGTCCTGGACCTGGCCTTCACTGTTTCATAGGTGATAAGAGTGGTGGCAGAAGGTGGCTTCTTGTTTTGCAGTACCTGGTTCATTCTGGTGACATTGGCCCAGCGTTCTAGCTATCTTTTGAGTCTGCTAATGTGGCATACTGCAAGATTGCCCTGGCCTGCCATAGAGAATTTTTGTGTCTATATTATCCCGTAGAAATCTGCTTGCTTTATGCCAAAATTAGAGCAAATGCTGTTCTTCTCTCTTTTTTCTCCTCATGGTTGGGTCCTGGAATATGACGTTGTCAAGAGTCCTTCTCCATTCAAAATCTTTGGCTCAATAAAGGTCTTTTGATATAGTTTTGACTGCTTACCCAAGAAATGGCTCAACTTGATAACTTTTGGTTAGTTCCCTCCCTTTACTGAGCATTGCTTGTTTATGAATAAAAGAATAACATCCTCACATAAGTCAGGATCTTAGCTTCTTCCCTGAAAGGCCAAGGAATGGAAAAATTGTTCAGTACTCTCATGATGTTTTGGAGATACTTGCCTCAGCAAGGAAGTACTCGTTGATGAGTAACACTGTGAAAAGAGCATAATTTGGCCTGACCCGCTTCTATTGTAGCCCCAGCCTTTCTGCAGTCAAATGTAAAAGCACCATAATCAGCAGAGAGCAGAAGGCCAGGCTGCAGGGCATGGTCTGCATCTGTAGAAAAGCCGAAAAGTCATAACTGCATGCTCTGCTGTGACATTGGTGGCATTGGTTGGTTTTTGTTGCACATCTTTATAATGGTAACTGTGATTCCATTTACTGCCCACCCGTGGTCATTTCAGTTCCTGGGGGCTGGAATGTGGCAGATGATTGCACCAGTGCTTCTCAGCACTGCCTAATTGCTATTTTGTCACTCTGACAAAGATGTCCTGATTAAAAACCTCTACATGCCGGCATGAATACCGAAATACATATTAGTCCATTGTACTGTTTTTTAGAGTGTTTCAGATAGGTACAGCCATATTCTCCCAGATTGCATTAAATTGAAGCAGTTCTACATGATCTTTAAATTGGGGCGGAGTTTTTAAAATGTTGCAGACAGTTCGTTAGTTCTGCCATTGCCTGCTACTCTAAGCAGCTTGCGGCTTTTGGGCAACCCCTCTCACACTGAGTGTTTAAATGTACTGCTTTGTACACCTTCAGGTAGTGACTCTCTTAAGTCACTTGTGCATTGCAAAATGGCAGGATTTTAGTTTTTTAATGAAAAGCTAAATACGCAGAGCTGTGATAAATTCAAGTTGAACTTAAGATGGATATGTATAGGCTAATAAGAGGTAGATAAGTCTTCATAAAAATCAGCACAATGATTTTATATGTAGGAAGAATATTAAATTTTTACTCTGAGGCCGAAAATAGTTCCAGGACTTCATAGAATCATAGAATAGTTTGGGTTGGAAGGGACCCTAAAGATCATCTAGTTCCAACTCCCCTGCCATTTGCAAGGACAACTCCCACTAGACCAGGTTGCTCAAAGCCCCATCCAGCCTGGTCTTGAACACTTCAAAGAACGGGGCATCTATAGCTTCTCTGGGTAACCTGTTCCAGTGCCTCACCACCCTCACACTAAAGAATTTCTTCCTGATAAGTAATCTAAATCCTCCCCTCTTTCAGTTTAAATCCATTAACCCTCTATCCTATCGCTACGCTCCCTGATAAAGAGTCCCTCCCCATATCTTCTGTAGGCCCCCTTTAGGTACTGGAAGGCTGTCATAAGGTCTTTCCAGAGCCTCCTCTTCTGCAGGCTGAAGAACCTCACTCAGCCTGTCTTCATATGAGAGGTGCTCCAGCCCTCTGATCATCTTCGTGGCCCTCCTCTGAACTCATTCCAACAGGTCTATGTCCTTCCTGTGCTGAGGACTCCAGAACTGTACACAGAACTCCAGGTTGGGTCTCACCAGAGCAGAATAGAGTGGTAGAATCATCTCCCTTGACCTGCTGACCACACTTCTTTTGATACAGTCCAGGATGCGGTTGGCTTTCTGGGCTGCAGGCACACGTTGCCTGCTCATGTTGAGCTTCTCATCCATCCACCAACACCCCCAAGTCATTCTCCTCAGTTCTGCTCTCAATCCATTCTCCGCCCAACTTGCATTTGTGCTTGGGATTGCCATGACCCGTGTACAGGACCTTGCACTTGGCTTGGTTGAACTTCTCGAGGTTCGTATGGGCCCACCTCTCAAGCCTGTCCAGGTGCCTCTGGATGGCATCTCGTCTCTCCAGTGTGTTGACCACACCACACAGCTTGGTGTCGTTGAAAACTTGCTGAGGGTGCACTCAATCCCACTGTTCAAGTCTCCGACAAAGGCATTGAACAGCACTGGTCCCAATACTGATCCCTGAGGAATGCCACTTGTCACTTGGACATTGAGCCTTTGGCTGCAACCCTTTAGGTGCAGCCATCTAGCCAGTTCCTGATTCACCGAGTGGTCCATCCATCAAATCCATGCCTTTCCAGTTTAGAGACCATGATGTCATGTGCGACAGTGTGTAGTACTTTGCATAATTCCAGATGGGTGATGTCAGTTGCTCTTCCTTTATCCACCCATGCTGTAAGGCTGTTGTAGAAGACCACCAAATTTGACTTAGTGAAGCTGTTTAAAGACATAAGGGCTAGCGCCTGTTAATGAATGTAGGAGCCTCTGAAGTTCCTTTATTATGTCTATGTAATGCCAGTTCTAAGAATCAGTTAAAGACATTTTATTTGTTTCTGCTAATGAGATTTTAGTAGAACAGAGAAAAGCTAAAGATACTTTTCCAGCTTTTTTATTCTAATTTGTTTTCTTGAAGGGGAAGAAACTGCTATGTCATCAGCCATCCTCTTAAAAAGACATTCTGTGTCACACTTACTTTCTGTGACAACTTACTCCTAGTGGCCACTATGATCCTTTCCCATATTAAGTAGGAGTTTTGGGTAGTTTTTATTACCAATTGGCTTAGGAAATTCTGATAATTTTTTTTAAATGAACGTACTCTGCCTGTTTGGTCCAGCTTCACAACAAGTAACCCCCCCAAGAGGATAATGTTTAAAGAAACTAAGCAGAAAATGTAAAAGGGTGGCTCAGCTAAGGAATATGGCCACAAATAATCCCATGCGCTAGGGAGGCTGAAAACTTTAATGGGCTGAGAGGTTCCCAGGAGCAGAATGAATGAATTGTGAAAGTTGGACCCGACAGCGTGACTGGAAGGCTGGGAGGCCAGAACCGAGAAAGGAAGTTTCTCAGAAGCTTGCTGCAAGCACTCAATTTGCCTGCCTGTCTGGTTTAAAAATGAGCATTTAGGAGAGAGTGAAATATTTAGACTTAATTTTATCTCTTTTCCCCAATATTGTCGTTTTATCTCTTTTTCCCAATATTGTTTGTCCCATGATTAGTATAGAAAACCAAGGATGCTCCTTTTTTTTTTTTTTTCTGAACTACCTGGAGCCTGCTTAAAAGTTATCCAACAGAGGTCCAAGCTGAAAGCTTTGCAAAAGGAAGCCAGGTAATTGTCTCACTATCTTTAAAAAGAGGAACAAGTGCCTGTGAAGCACAGTGTGCATGGAGCGGCAGCAGAGCGTACATGTGCTAATTTTATTCTAGTTAGTGCGGAGGACAACAGAAGGAAAAACACAGGGATGTATTTGGGCTCTGGTTGAGACTCTGCAATGCAACCCTCAGCACTGCTTTTTCAAACACTTACTAATTGTGTCAAGGTACAGGTGGAAAAATCATGTCTATGTGTCCTGCGTTTCCATGTTTATCTTGTTATGGTGCCCTGCCCTAAGAATATACGATGTGGAATAGCAAAGATTAGAATGAATTGTGAGCCAGGGTCGAATTGAGTCCTGTTGCAATTGATTTGATTTCACTGAAGATACAGCAGCCATGAATAAGAGCAATAACTACTACTTACACATTAAGGAACTGTAAATAGCGTAAGTACTCTCTAGAACAACTATACTAGCATGCCCTCTGTGTGAGATGAGGTAGATGAATTTTAGGCATGATGCCACAGATAAGGATTTTGAAGGAGAGTGTGACTGGGTTATCAGTAGAGAAGGGCTGGAAATTTAGGTGGGCAAAACCTGCTTTGCTTGGACAAAACGTTTTTTTCTGGACTTTGTTTGCAGAGAGTCAGTAGTCTGAACAGCTTTTTGCCGTAGAAAGTACATAGTTATCCCAGCTCTTACGCTGTGGCCGTAGTCAGACATTGACTTTACGAACAGCTGCAGTGGCTTGTTGGTGGAGGCTTCTGCCCCTGCAGGCTTCCTAGAAGAATAAGCTCTCTCTACTCACAATCGTCTGAAGTTACATGGGGCTGCTCTCACACTCTGCAGCTTGGCTGAGTTGACAAGTTACTGCTGTAGGCCTGACCTTGGTATTTTCATCAGAGCACCATTCGTTTCTCTGTTAGAAAAACCTTCATTATGAAATTCCCCATGCATTTGTTGAAATTAAGCTGATAACTTTCACCCAGCTGCCCTGTCTTAAGATTTCCTGTAAGTATCTGTGAAGAAAGGATGTGAGGCCTGCTGAAACAGCAAATACAGTTTGGTGGAACACCTTTATTCAAAATCAGAAACAAAACAGCCTCGAGGACTGCTCATGTACACTCCAGAATGATCTCCTTTAACAAAAGGTGTTTAGCAATGCCTTCCAATACAAGTCTTCTTTTTTAGGCACCTGCTCAGTTTGGACAAGATAGTGAGCAATGGCAGAAGAGGGCAAAGAAAAGAATGAAGAATAAAAAGATGTGAAAGCAGTCAGGAGAGTACCAGAGAAGGAGGAATGACTACTGAGGAATGGAGGAGAAGGTACAGCAGCATAATTGTATTTTATTCAATGCCGTGAATGCAGGAGATGGTAGAGGGTAGCTGAGAAATCAGATGGTAATATGGAATAACTTATGTATGTCTGCTACTGCTGATTTTGCCCAGCTGTGGAAGAGCACCATCACATACATGTGAATCTTGCAGCAGAGAGGTTTAGCGTAATTGTGATTCAGTGTCTGATGAAGTTTACAAGTTGCTTTTGATGTTTACCCTTGCATGCAGTGTAGGGTAGGTTTTTCAGTTCAAGTGGGAGGTTTTTGAATATTTTCTATATGTATAAACCTACAGAAATGAGAATTTTAGTAAAAATTCATAAGGATATTTGTAAAAATAGTGTTTTTTCATAATAGAATGGTGTGATGTAAACTTTGCAGATGGAAAATAAAAATTTATCACTGAACAGTATTCACTCTGTAAGATAGAACTCTGTGGGTCTAGTTTACAATTACATTTAATAATTTTTGACCAAGCAAATTAAAAAAAAAAAAAGCCTTTCTTTGTTTCCTACTGTTAGCAGACACTGGATTGAGTAGCAAATGAGAACATTCCGTATCCCAGCAAAAGTTGTTAACAGACTTGAAAACCAGAGTAATATAGCTTCAAACTTGGTTAATTTTCCAATGTGGATTTTAAGTTCAACAATTAAGTCTGCCTGTAATCTGTCAAGAACTCACATTTTGACATCCTGAATCTCAGAGCCATTTGGCTTTGACTTTATGGCTCTGTTCCATCCATAGTTATACAATTAAGGAAAAACTATTCACATAAAAGTAATGGTGTACAGAGCTACAGTTCCTAAAAGGAAAAAATGCCAATGGGTTTGATTTATCGTCTCATTGTGCAGAATTCTGTCAAAGTGTTAGATACTCCAGCCAGTTGACTTTGTAAAGCAGCCAGACTATGAACTGGCAATTAAGTTGCGAGTACACAGTGCTACAGAGGAATAACAGATCCAACACTCAACTGCTGCTTCTGAGCTAACGCAGTGATTCTTCATATATTGGAATCAAAGTAGCTGTAGCTTTAAAAAGGTTGCAGGCAAATTTAAAATATTTTACATTGAGAAAGGGATTTCCAATTGTCTTTATGTTATACAAGTGTGAGTGAACAGATGTGGACATCCCTGTCAAATAGGGAAGCACCTCACATAGTAGAGGAGAGAGCAGATGAGTTGGTTTTCTATGGTTATGTTGGCTTTCTTTAATACGAAATGACATAGAATTCTGTGTTATGTCTGGGGGTTTTGGTATTAATCACAAAAACATGCCCCCTTCAAAAGTATACACTGCCACAGGAGTGAATGTGATTTTTTTAAAATTTTTTTTAAGATCTGGTGCAAGAAATTATACATTAAAACTTTTAAGCTTCTTCTAATCTATTTTTGTCAGATCAATGCAAGCAGCATGTATTTTATGAAGATCAAACTTAAAATTAACTAATGAGGTTGTTTTGTTGTGAGCAATGCATTAAACCACCAAGTCAAAGTACTCCCTCAATTTTATCTTGTATTCCATCAAAAATTCTCTGAGCTCTAAGTTTTCACTTGAAAAGCCTTATGAATGCATAGTACTTGGGAATCATTTTGAGGATCTAATCCTTACAGTTGCAGGAACAACTGTTGCAAATGAATGGTCATTGTTCCATGAGTTCTTGAAAAAGTGCAGGAAGTTGTATTTTGTGTAAGGGAGAGTATTTTTACCAGCAGTGGTTTCTGAAATAGCTATGCTGTCCAATAAGAGGTAAAAAACAGCTACCTTGAAGAGAGCAGGTTTAGAAAGTCTTCCCAGACAGGCCAAATGCTTATCCTGCTACCAACAGTGTACTTGAGATGTTGCTGTGAGATGAATGAGTATGCAAAGCAGATGCTGCAATTTGTTTTTTAATGAGATGTATTAAAACCAAAACAAAACCAACAAGCTTATGTCTGAAGAGGAAAGGACAGGAGAGTGTTTGTTTTTAAAGTAGTATGAACCAGTGTCATCAATAATTGCACAGTTCTTTTCATCTGTGGATTTCAGGGTATTTATAAAAATGCACATCCCAATACTTAAAAGGTTGTAAGGATTATAATGTAAGCATTATAAGCTCTCTCTCTCCTATGTAGATGCAATCCTCTGTATCTGCAGAGCTTCTTTTCTTGGACATTGCAACTCAGTAATACCGGACATACAACATTTGGTCTAAAATTGATAAGTCTAAGAAATTAAAATTATCACTATGAAATAAGGTGTTTTGGTTTCTTTTTTTTTTTTTTTTTTAGTACTACAAGTCCCATGAACCTATGAGGGCAGGTTCTCTTGCCACAGCCAAATTACTAAGTAAACAACTTTTAACTGCTGTAAAATTGGGAGTGAGCTCCCAATTTCTTGTTGCTTTCTGGATTCTTAAGTGCAAACAAGGAACAAAAGCTGATGCCTGCAGATGCCATTGCTGACTTCATGTGGATTGCAGAGCTTGTTTCTGGTTCCCGTGAGCTGTTTAGCAACCCATCCATGGTGGAAATGGTTCTTTTGCCATAGGAAGCTGTGGAAGAGCTAACCAATGATGAAGTATATTGCACAAAGATGAGGAGAGAAGGAGGAATGTGAGCCTAATTTAAGACAGTAGAGTAAGGATGAGGAGTTGAAGCTGTATTTTGGGGTATTAAGAGTGTGTATTAAGAGTGTGAAGTAAAGGGAGTGGAAATGTGGGTCAGAGCTGGTGCAAAATCCAGCCGATCTTGATGATGGATGTTACCGTATCTTTTCTTGCCACTGTAACAGTCCAAAATAACTTTGGAAGCCACTGCAAGAGCAACTTGGCTTTTCTTACTTATTCTTGGAAGACTGTCAGATACTGGGTAGGAAATGGTTGAACATATGCATTTACAGATTAGACTGGTACACTGAAACAGAATAAAGACTAGCTGCTATCTCATGCACATGAAGCAGTACTAGCAAGTCCATACAATACCTATGTAAAGTCAAGTGTGCGGATGTGCCCAGTTTTAGACGAGAAACAAAAGCAGGGCTACCTTTTATTACATTCATTTCTAGTAGTAAAGTTTCTCCTAGTATGAAAGGGAAAGTTTTGTCGTTTTGCCCATAAAAGACTTTTGTAACGTTTTTTGAGTGATCTATTTGATTTGCTTTGCTAATCTTGGTTACATCTCACTGCAGCCTTTTTATATTACTTAAAGTTTGCTCTCTCTTTTCTTGATGCACAAACCCACCCCATTCGCTCATTTCAGTTGAAGGAAACATGACTGGTTTTGGTCAAACTCTCAATCCTTTGCTACTTTAAATCAGCGTTGGTTTATTAACATCAGTGGAAACATAGCAGTGCCTGCAGGCTGATGAGGTAGCCCCATGTTTTCATTATTTTGATTTGTTTTCATTTAAAGGCAGCAGGTCATAAAATACTTTTCAGAGTTCCGCAGAACTGGCTAATACCAACCCATTGCTCCCATACAATTAATTTAATAGGAAAAAATGTTTTCTTTGCAGTTTGTTTTGACTTTTGAGTTATGGCAAAACCCAAACAAACTGGGTTTGAATCCACAGATAAAAAAAAAAAAAAAGTTGAATGAAACACACGAAAACCTAATCTTGCAAATGTCTCATAGTTTTGAGGACTGAAACGAGTTCATATGCTGCCCAGTATTTTGCAGCCTCAGAAATGAATGTGGCTACTCATTGGTTGTGATCAAAAACACCCTTCTTGTTAGTGCTAGCTGAACTCATCTGGCATTAAAAAGAAAAGATGAATAAACACTGTTTTGTGAGAGCACATCCCTCTAGTCAGTGTTGACACATGTTTTCAGAATGAAGTTGAGCAGAACATCCTGCCTCTGCCAATATAGCATCCTTCTAACTGCGGAGTTGCCTAATTACCTTTAAATTTAGCTTTAAAAGAAAGGCATATTTCTGCGGAATATTTTGAAGCCATTCAGAGCACGTACTCAGAAAATTGCTACTTGCAGAGGAAATTCTAGCACATTCTAGTACACTGGTATGAATAAATGTTACAATAATATCGTTTCAGCTCATCTCCCTTTATTTACTTAGGTTTGCATAGTGAGGGGGAAACATTCGTTGGTAAAGAATGTAATTGTGTTTTCTACACACCTTCAATGCAGTAGGCACTGTAGGGAAGCAGCTTAGAGGCAGAAAACCCAAGTTGTGTGTGTGCAGTCACAAACACCATATGGTTTTGCACATTCTACTGAGCTATCTGCATAAAAGTGTCTGTTGCTTGCAAAAGTATCAGAATGAAAAGAGGTTGCATATATCCATTTATTTATTTATAGTCTTTCCATTGTGTTTGAGTATCCTAGCACATTAAAGATTTTATTTCTTTATCTCTTACTTCATTCAGCAAAGACGTAGTATTCATGAGAGGTTACAATGGAAAGAATCCAAATATTCGACATTCCTCTAATGGGATGTGGGGCTGTTTGCTGAGCAAGCTGAATCACTTCACACGTGACAGCAGCCCCTTTTCAGTTTGACTATGCCAGTGTTTTGCTAATGGCAAGTTCCCATGGAGCAGATGCTTGTGTTCGCATCCTTCCTTCTTTAAGTGAATTTAGCACTAATCATATGACAGCCTTAGTGCTGGGCTTCTATATTAATTTTTCAGGTTGCACATGCCATGTACCGGGCTGAAAGCATTTGGCCTTCTAAATTTTGGATGTGTAATCCCTCACTGTATTTTATTCTGTGTACTCCTCTAAAAGGGGGATGAGCTACTCTGAAAGCAGTCCTGTAATTATCCACTCCAGGGATACCAATGCCAAGAAAGCAAGGGAAAACCAGAGAGATGCCAGACCCCTGTGTCGGGTGTTGGCAGTTGGTGCAGCTCCATCTACCTGGTGTGTCTCTACTGAACATGAATGCTTGCATAAGTCTGCCATGTTCTACTTCATCCAAAGCCAAGGGCAGAAGGTTTTACAACAGCTTCTTTTGGGTGGATGTTGGTGTTATTTTGCAAGCACAGCTGATGAAAACTTCAAAATAAAGCTAACATAACTCATGAGATACATATGAATATTATGTGAACATAGCCTTTGTGACTGCTTACTTTCTTACGCTACTTATGCTGTCTCAAAATGAAGCACTGCTGGTTTTGTTGTTTTTCTCAGTTGGTTTTGTTGTTGTTTTTTTCCTTTAACCGGGACACTTCTCTGGGTCTCTGTTTTATTTATAGTTTCAAACTCTTGTTATCTGCGAACATCTTTAACAAGCAGCAGAGCACAAGATAAAAATAATTGTTGGCCTTCTGACAGATTTGTTCAGCTGTGCTTTTAACTCACTTCCTGATTTATAATACTTCAGCCATCCTACCCTATCTTTCTGTTAATTTCTTCTCAATCTAGTCTGATTCACTGAAGCTCCCTTATCTCACCTCCATTTCTTCTTTTAATTCTCTTCACCTGGTTTTATTGGCTTTTTTCCATTTTAGGGAAGTCCTACTGCTGTGGCAGGCCTGTTGTCCTCTGCCTAGATGCCATTAGGGACTTCTTGATTCCTCCAGCCTTTGACAATAGTTCACTCTACCCTTACTCTTTGAACAACTCACCAACTCGGTCAAAGCTTCATGCTCTTTCAGCCCTCTACCTTTGCCTTCAGCATCTAATACCAGTGAGGAGGGCTGATCTGACAGTCACAGATAGATGCTTATGGCTTCAGGTTATCCTGATGTTGGTTTTCTGTGTGATTTTTTTTTTCTTTTTTTTTTCTGGTCATCCACTTGAGGAGGGCTTCATATATAGCAAGGAACCAGTGTTGCAGGACATGCAGCCAAGGAGTTGTGATTTCATACAGAAGAGGGCAGCATTGTCCTTGCAGTAACCACCGCAGTAGACTATCCACAGGAGACAGTATGAGGCTGTAGTCTAAGGCATGTCTTTGTTTACAAAACCTCATTTTTGGAAAGTTTTCGCTACTTTTTCATCCATTTCCTGCTGTTATTTGGCTCCGCAGCTTCAAACCTGCCAAGCGAGCAAGAAGATAAAACCTGAGGTTTTCCAGAGCAGACGCATGTAGATCTTTATCTAAGTGTTTTTGAACCATATTCTTTAACTACCATAAACCTAAGCAGAAAAACTGATTTTTCGTGTTTTCCGAATGATTCTTTCACCATTCTTGAAAAATAAAGGTGGGAGAAAGGGTCAAATTGTGGTTTTGTTTTGGTGTTGAGTTACAGCTCAGCTAAGCAGCCAGCAGAATTAACAACTGTACGTATTGCAGTATATATCACCTGTAGAGTCAAAGCAAATATTCTTGTGAACTAAATCCTGGTAAATCCAAAAGTATAAATGGGTTCAAAAATAGACTAATGGAGAAGTACAAAATGCCATTAATCACAAAGATGCAGATAGAACTGTTTCTCTAAACTACATCTGCTAGAAAATGGAAGGCCTTAGTACGAGAACCATCATTGTGTGCTGAGTGGTTCTTGTGTTATTTTGTTAAGAGTCTGCTACTGACCCTTTTCAGAAGAAGGATGTGTAGGTAGAGGGATCTTTGACCTGACCCAGCGTGGCTGTTGTCATCTTATGTTGCAGGAGAATCGTTGACACAATCCTCTAAGACTCTCTGGAGAGGTTGACTAAGAAAATGGGTTTTCAATTATTTTTCCATAATTTTCTTAAAAATTAGAAATCAAATATTCATCCAGCCTATATTCTAGTTCTTATTCATGAGTGAGTAAGAAGCTAATAGGTATTTGTTTTCTTCAAGTCTGCCACACTCTACAGATCAATATCTGGGTATGCATGACAGCATACTCTGGTGTACTCTCATTTATTTATCTCCTTTCTTCTGAAAACAAATGCCTCCTGGCTTCCTCCTGTTCTTTCCTTATGTTCACCCTTTTGCCTTCTGCTATCAAGTTCCCTACACCTGAAATGATTTACTGCTGTACACCTAATAGCCTGACACTTTCCATTAACTCCTTTTCTTGCTTGTCTGACAAGACAGCAAGAAAGCAACTAAGTAAAAGAAGAAATGTGCACCCCAAAACCCACGCCCCAGGTTGTGTCTGATTCCCCTTGAATCTTGGATTCCTGCAGGGTTGCACTGTGGATGAAGATTTAGCGGTGAACTGGAAAGCAGCCTTGTTACCAGAGGATCAAGTAAAGAAATAGTTCCAGTTTTCACTGATGTTTTGGAGAATGAACTCCAGGAGGCAATCCTGCTCTATTCATTTTATTGTGGAGGGGAATAATTTGAGCCCATCTGCTGCACAGAAATTCAGACCTCAGTTTTCAGCAGAGCCAGTTCCCTAAACTGGCCTAAATTGCAGTCATTACAGACTTGTCTTGTACTGTCAGTTGCTGGCTCAGTAAGCAGAGGAAAATACTCTCAAGGCCTAGTAAATTATAATTAACATAAACGTTTACAGGAATATATCTATCAGACAGGACTGCTAAAAGACAAGGCATTCAATCAGAATAAATAAAGCATGGTATAAAATAAAATTAGTGTATATGCAGGGCTGATGCTAAGCCCAGGCAAGCATTCTGAGTTGGGTGACCTCACAAGAGACTTTGTGGCGGAAGAAAGAAATATGAAAGGGCTGAGGCAGGGCATGAAAAAGAGTGAAATGACTTTGGGTGGGAGAAACCAGCTGAGGGACAGACTAGGAGAAGCAGAGGAAAAGTATATATTGTCTGATCTTACTGCCGCCGAGGTTTGGTAACACACCTCCCCTTTGTGTGTGCAGACTCAAACCCACTGAACAGCTGTTGGAAAGGGGGACGTGGGGGGAGAAGGACAGACGGCAGGAGAACTACTCAGGGATCCCTGTCTGGGAAGCTGGTGTGATAAGCCTTGCCATGATTGGGTTGCAAGGTAGGACCGTATAGCCTGAGGGTGGCATTGTAGCTGTCGGATTCCTTCCTCTGTGGTTGCACTGCACAGGCCTGTTCATTTGTCAAGCTCAGCCCTAACATAACATTTCAAGGCTTTCACCAGCCACAGAGTGGTCACGTCCAAAACACCTCTTTGTTTTGGCCCTCGTGTGCTAAACCTAAACGGTGCCAGGCATCATGAGGCAGAGTGCAGCATGGCATATGCCAGTGATGCCTATGAGTGTGGTGGGGGTTAAACACACTGTAGGGTGTGCTTGAGTGTCTCCTCGATTCTTCTTATTTACTAATATAAATGTTGCCTAAAGACCAGTTTACCGGTGCTTCTTAAACAAAGAATCCTCCTTAACTATTCACCACTGACACAGCCCTGGTAGTTACTGGCCTGTGTGTTCACCACATGAAGAAGCTATAGTTGCCCAGTCTATAGAAGCTTGAGCAAAACAGCAGAAACTGTAGTCTCATCATGAGGTCTGCTTGTTTCTATTTGATCATATACACACACATATATATATACATATATCATCATATATGTGCGTAATAATAATTAAATATTTTATAGAGTGCTTATAGTATATAAATATATATATATATATAAAAAGAGGGCAAATCAACCTTCTCATTTGAATTCTTTGCCTTTTTTACCTCTCAGTATGAGGGCTGAGTAGGAGGGATTGTATCACGAGCACAGTTCTTAACTGCGACACACAACCTTTCATGGCCCTTTGGGTTCCAACAGGAGGAATGTTTCTGCAGATGGGAAGGAGACCTGGCTTTGCTGTACTTTTCTTCTGTAAAACCAGGCTAGCACAGACATACAAACAGTGTTTTGGTACAGCAAAAAAAGTCTGGCCCTTACAGTGTCACGCTGGTTTAATTAAGACACTGCTAAATTATATGATAACCTATTTACATGATAACTTCTGGTACGACAGATATGTTAATGTTTTCATACCTGAGACACATATGAAAGACAAGTGTAAAATTACTGCTTTTCTGCTTGTTTCTGTGCATATTCTGCACAGCAGCCATATGCATTCGGGGGACCAGACAGCATTGCAGCAGGAATTTCAGATTTCATTTTTCCCAATATATGGACTTGACCCCAATTAATTCTCTAGTTAAATAAAGGAATTCTTGCCAAAGTCACAAGGCAAATTGTGCTTACTTTCTGGGCATTTGACACTTGATGAAATATAACCACCCATTTTCTTTGGTTTATATCTTCAAATTGAATGTTTGAGTCATAGTAACAAGACAGACCACAGGCTATCAGCTTCAATAGAGTTAATGTGCTCTTGCTGTTCTCAGTAGTGCATACTGACAAGAAAACTCATCATGGATTTACTTTAGAGAAATACTGGTATCTTGCTTGCTTGAAGGTCATTTTGACCTCCCTGGAAGACTTACTGGGCAAAAGCCAAATATGTGTGTTGTCTGCCAGGAAACACATGGGCCAAAAACGACTCACCCCACAACAGTATCTGACATTTGCTAATATGACACTCAACTGTCACCTGTATTTTCTAGCCCTTCGCATGACCATTCAAAACTTACAACTTCTGACAATTTGAAAGTGAGTACAAATAATTTTACTCTTTTATTTCTACTTCTTCACGTGGCTATGTCTTCCGTTCACTCTGGAACCCGCACAGGCTGAAATCCTGGCTCAGGAAAGTCAGAATGTCTGGTGACCAGAAGAAGACCAACATTTTGCCATATTCTATCTGAAGGTTAAATATTTTGTGTGTGTGTGTCTGCTTATGTATATGTGCATATGTATACGTGTGTGTATTCACATATGAATGAAAGACAAAACTAATTTATTTTGCATTTTGAGGGAAAAATCTGTAGCCTTGTCCTTGAGAAAAGCCACTGAAAAGTGTAATACCCAAAAAATTCCAGAGGATGGTGCTTTCACACCATTTTAGGCAATTTGATCAAAAGAGACTCCATCTTCGTTTTATGAAAGGATTATTGTAATTTAACCTAGGGTGAAGAGGTGGCAGCTACCTGAACAGATCTCTAGTGTTAAGGATGTTCTTAATAGCCAAGGAAGATCTTAATTGCCAAGTATTTGACTAATACTTTTTTTTTTTACAAAGTTGGTTTTACTATTGCAAACACAAGTTTTTAAATCAATGTACTACTTCGTCCCTAGCTCTTGGCTAGTAATAAAGATACATCTGGGAGATGGGTCATACAAAACTATCCTTCCTAAAGATTTCTGTGTCTACAGAGCCAAAGCACTGGACCTTTGGGCAAGCACTCCTCGATGCTCTCAGACATCCAGACGGTAACAGTTCATATCTCCACATGATGGCACTGGATGTCAGAGGACCACAGGGTCTAGCCCTGTGAGGGATAAATCACTTCCATTAACCAGCAGTAGGGAGATAAGCTGTCTGCCACGTTGCAAATAAATGCTAACTGTGCTTTAAAAATCTGAGATCTTCTGGTCAGTCATGAATCTGAACAGAAGAGCTCAGTGAGGGTGATGAAAAAGTACATTTATCTTCTTTTAATGTTAACAGGGCAGTAACTTCTGTCTAAGATTTCATTGTGTTTCGAAAATTGTGTCCCATTGGAAGTGTTGCCCCTGAAACAATACCTTGAAGATACCTCGGGCATCTATGCCTTCTCATGGAGCTAGGAACCAAGGCTAACTACTTGTAAAAAGTACCCTTGCAGCTTGAGGGAAATGTAGTAATATCCTATGGAGTGTTTATCTTAAATTGTTTAAAAGTGCTTAGAAGGTAAGTTTTGGTCAAAAGAAACATGAAAATACTGAAAGTATTTGGGGAGATAATTTTAGTCTGGTCATAGAGGTTTTGTAAGTAAAATTGGCTTTTTAGCATTTTTTCTTGGTAGTTAGGCAAACCAAAAAGCTCTGGTTAAAAAAAAAATCAGAAAGATCATTCCCCCAAGTTGATACAACTGCCCATCTGCCGGAAATCTCCCAAACTCTTNGGAAGTTTAGCATGTAGTTCAAAATAAATCTAAACACAGTGGATCAAAATAGACAGGTATTTTTAAATTAAAGAAATTAATTAAAGCTAGCTGGTTTTAATAGCCCTTTCTGTTTTGCATTTAACCCATTCCAAAGTACAACCTCATAGATCCTTAGGTAGTTGAAAGGCATATAAAATCAGGGAAGCATAACTAATCTACAACTGAGTATTTAGCCCATTGTTTTAGGCTTCTGGAGAAAATACTAGAAATAATGCTTATTTACTGGGAGGTCTTGAATAAAGGCTGTAGCAGATAAAAATAATGCCTATTACTTCCACTAGCCATATTTATCAGTGTTGCTTCTCTCTTTTCCAGCTCTGACAATGTCAGCCTTGCTACGTTGACAGTGCTTTTCTGTAAGTCAAATACTATGCAAAAATTTGCAAAACTTTTCCCTGTCATACAACAGAGACTTTATTTTCTTAGATTTTGAACTAGATGGAAAAGAATGTATCATCAGCTTTTAGTATTTTTAAGAAATATGTATGGAAAAGGCAAGTCTATCTAGTATCTCAGTTTTGTGGCTGTTTGCAAAAACATTTAGCCGGTTTGCATTTAGCTTACAGATAGCCCATTCATTTCACTTGACTAGATGTCAAGGTCAAGGGAGGTGATTCTCCCCCTCTGCTCCACCCTCATGAGACTCCACCTGGAGTAGTGCATCCAGTTCTGGAAAATTATCAACCATGCAGATGATCAGAGGGCTGGAGCACCTCTCCTGTGAAGACAGACTGAGAGAGTTGGGGTTGTTCAGCCTGGAGAAGGCTCCAGGGAGACCTTATAGAGGCATTTCGGTACCTAAAGTGGGCCTAAGGGAAAGACGGGGAGGGGCTTTTTATCAGCGAGTGTAGCAATAGGTTTTAAACTGAAAATGGGAAGATTTAGATTAGATATTAGGAAGAAATTCTTTACTGTGAGGTGGTGAGGTCCTGAAACAGTTTGTCCAGAGAAGTCATGGATGCCCCTTCCTTGGAAGTGTTCAAGGCCAGGCTGGATGAGGCTTTGAGCAACCTGGTCTAGTGGGAGGTGTCCCTGCCCGTGGCCGGGGGTGGCGGGGTTGGAACTACACGATCTTTAAGGTCCCTTCCAACTCTAACCATTCCATGATTCTATGTAGCTGGTAATGTTATTCAGAGCTTAGTGATCAGCCTGGCTAATTATTTCTCTATTAATCCAAAAGTAAATACTGGGTTATTTTCTGTTCCTATTAGCCCATGCCTATTCCTGCTCAGGAATGTACACTTTGATACAAAGCTTCCACTTCCTTCAGTGCAGACTGGGACTCGGGAAACAACACAAAAATGAGCGTTTCAGACGCTATCTGTGGCATTTACTCCCATCCTGCCACTGTTGTGGAAATAGAAGTTATGGTTAACAAACAGCCACAATACAGTCATTGAACAAGAGGAAACACCTGGATCCAAGCACAGCTGGCAAGGAAACAAGTGGTTCTTGTCCGTTCCAGACAAACGCTGAGAGGCTGTCTGATCCCAGAGTGGATGTGAGGAAACCCTATTCCTAACACCACCCTTACAGGAAAAATGCTAGTGATCACCCACTTGAGAGCAGGTTTCTCTGGAGGGAGCATGCCCAACACACACAATTTAATTACATGCCAAATTGTTTGGGGGTTGGTTTGTTTGGTTTTTTGTTTTTAAATCTATTTGCATGTCCTTAGTGGCATGCAGAAAAAGGGGAGCTGCAGGGAGGATGGGAGGCGCATGCTAGCCCTTTGCGTTTCTTCAAGTGTCAGGATTTCATGCTGTTTTGAATAAGCATGAAAACCAAAGAGTCTGAAATTCTCCACAGAGGGAAGTTCTGGGAGAAAAATACACTTCACGGAAATCTTCCAAAGTAAACGTAAGCAAAATAAACGAAGACATTAATTTAACTGCAGATTTTCTAGTCTGACAGCATTTTGTGCCATGAGTTAAGTGATTGACCCTACTGCTAGTTATATATCTATACTAACAAACCTGTATATGCCATACTTTCTTTCAGCCATAAACAATTTTACAAATAAGTCATCCTACTCCCTTTTGGTATTTCTTCACAGTTGTCATTAGAAATTGAGTATTGTGGCTCATGTAATTATTGGTAAGAAACTAAGTAAAGTAGTAATAGTATTCCAATACTTTGAAATGGGAACATATGAAGATGAAATAGTTTTAACAGAATATTAAAAAAAAACAAACTAATATGCAATTCCAAAATATCTATATTTAGTATGTTCACATTGCAGAATTTTTGGTCTCTCATTCGTTGATTGCAATAGCGACTATAAAATTAGAATGCGCTAATCTGCATCTCATCTTAAATTTTATGTTAGTGTATTTTAACATATTAAAATTATGACAATCTGAATTTCAACCGATTTTGTAGATAAAATTGGAAAAATCAGGCTAATTAGTTTATTAAGCACCTAGGATAGACTATGGGAACTAGAGAGGAAGATTCTCTCCTAATGCTAAAGTTCTGCTTACATTTCTATATTAAATTAGAATCATGTTTTCCTCCAGTCATCTTGTGTTTTTCCAGAGCTGCATGGACTTTCTGAAGAAGTAGCGAATAATGTATCAATGAATACATATTACATAATGTAGCGAATCTGTGTATCAACTGACAAGATTTATTGCGCAGATTTTTCTGATTGCTTGTTTAACATTTTTCCCCACAAATATCAGTAAAGATTTAGTTAGTTAATTTTATTATTCAAGTAAACTCATTTACTCAAGTAAATTCAAACTGAACAATCTTTTGATGCTGGGCTGATCCATAACCAACAATGGTTCATGGGACTCAGAGGCATATCTGTGGTTTCTAGAATGGATAGCCATATAAAGGGACCCCAAGAACCTAATTTAAGTGCTTTAATTAATTATCTGGAGTACTCATACTCATCCTGTGATCAGATATATACTTCCAGGTCTTTCCTTTCACTTGTTATTCAATTCTCAGCTTCAAACAGAAGCTTTTTATTTGTCCCTGTGTGCATCGCAGGTGTCTCTATTCTAAAATTGAATCCCATTTCAGTTACTTGTGTCCTTAAGTTTTTCTCACTTCTTACATGACATCTTGTTTTCTCTTCACAAATATCTTTGCGCTCTGCCTCTCCTATTCATTTCATTTTATAAGTGTATTTCATATTTCTTACTGTCTCTCATATATGGAGAGGAAATGCTACTAGGACTAGCATGCTCCATTATTCCTAGGGCTAATATCCCGTTTTATTCTTCACCAAATGTTACGCCAGCAAAAGGCCATTGTGGTTATACTTGCATTGCTAGGGGTGTAAGCTGAAAACGGGAAATAACTTTAGAGTGTTTCTTAGTTCTTCTTCCAGATTTATCAGCTTCATTTAAGTGACTTAAGGACTCAGGTAGAGTCCATCTTCTGAGAAGCGGGTGGCTGACACACCAGAAGGTGTGCCGCCATACAGTGAGACTTGGGCAGGCTGGAGAGCTGGGCAGAGAGGAACCTAATGAAATTCAGCAAAAGCAAGGGCAGGGTGCTGCACCTGGGGAGGAATAACCCCCTGCACCAGTACAGGCTGGGGGCTGACCTGCTGGAGAGCACCTCTGAGGAAAAAGACCTGGGAGTCCTGGTGGACAACAGGATGACCATGAATTAGCAATGTGCTCTTGTGGCCAAGAAGGCCAATGGCATCCTGGGGTGCATCAGAAAGAGTGTGACCAGCAGGTCAAGGGAGGTTATCCTGCCCCTCTACTCTGCCCTGGTGAGGCCCCATCGGGAGTACTGTGTCCAGTTCTGGGCCCCCCAGTTCAAGAAGCACAGGGAACTGCTGGAGAGGGTACAGCAGAGGACCACAAAGATGATTAGGGGCCTAGAGCATCTCTCTTACAAGGAGAGGCTGAGGGACTTGGGTCTTTTTAGTCTAGAGAAGAGAAGGCTGAGGGGGGATATGATGAAGGCCTATAAATACTTAAAGGGTGGGTTTCAAGAGGACGGGACCAGTCCTTTTTCAGTGGTGCCCAGTGACAGGACAAGAGGAAATGGGCACAAACTTGTACATAAGAAGTTCCACCTAAACATGAGGAGGAACTTCTTCACTTTGAGGGTGGCAGAGCACTGGAACAGGCTGCCCAGAGAGGTGGTGGAGTCTCCATCTCTGGAGACATTCAAAACCTGCCTGGACAAGTTCCTGTGCAACCTGCTGTAGGTGGACCTGCTTTGGCAGGGGTGTTGGACTAAATGATCTCCAGAGGTCCCTTCCAACCTCAAGTCATTCTGTGATCCTGTGATAAAGCTTACCACCAACCATCTCTCAATGATCCAAATGCAGAGCAACCTTTTTCTTCATCCTGTTGTCCCACTTTTGCTGTTTTCTTCCAAAGAAAGAATTGCTTCCCTTGGAGATAATCTGAATCTTCTCTTCTTTGTCCACCACCCACAACATACTTATGCTTGACATATTCTTCCCTAGCAGTGTGGCTTTAACAATGTCATTTGTCTGAAGACCATTCTGTGTTGTGGTCTCTCTTGAGCCTTTGCCTCCCTAGTTCCTCTGTTCTTGAGCCGTAATCCTTGTTTTGTCAAGATTTGCTTCCTTTCTTTTCTCCCTTGATGCAGAGTTTTCTGTCAGTTGCTGCTTCTTTCTTAGGAGAGCAGCGAACATGTTTCCTTGCTTTGCTTGTTCTTTTATTTTTCTTCGACTTTGTGATCAGTTTTCTCTCAAAAGTTATTTCCTCTGTGTATTGCTATTCACTGAATAAGGAATTGTCTGCAGATGAGAGGATACCTGTGTAGTTAACTTTCATAATTTTCTCCATCACATCTTCAAGCCCATATCTAGTTTATTGTTGTCTCCAACTATATCTGTGGTCACACTTAGAGGCTGACATATGTCCTGCAGGATCTGGATCCAATTAACCTCTTTGTCTTGTGCTGTCTTAGCTGGGTTTTTTGTCCCTAACTCCCATGAAGCTATGACATTTTCTTTAAAGATGATACTGTTCTGGAAGTACATTTTCAAAATCATATCGGATGAGACCAGAAATTTTTTTCTTTTATATTGTTAATTTTGGTCATAAGAACACTGGGAAAACAGAGAACCTAGTCACAGATGTCTTAGCAGAAAAAACGCAGTCCTTTTCATCAGAGCATTACAACTACACCTTAAAGTCAGTCATTCACAGATTCAGTGGTTCATGGTAAATAGTACAAAGCTCTTGTTTAAACATTAAATGATAAGGGGCATCTGATGTGGAGTTCAAAGCACTTCCAAACAAACTTAATCTGAAGAAGCAGTTTCGCAATAAGCTGTCTGTGTTTCTTGGTGGGTAACGACAGCAATGATGGTGATTTATGACACCGCTCTTCTGAAAACCAACTGAGCCCCAGGACTGCCAAATTAGATTAAGGTGCAAAGAGAAGCTCTCATAATAAGGTTGTGTGGTTTCCTTCTGTGTGAGTCAGAACACCACTTGAGAGCCTCCAGCTACTCGAAAACTTGCCTGCTTTTCTTTCTCAGCAAGCTAAGACAATGCTGCCAACGCCTGCAATTTAGTTATGGCTATGTGATGTTTTACTTAAAGCCTTCTTCCTACTGGCATGTGACCATGTGAGAACTTCAGCTTCCACTTAGAGAAAAATGAAGATTCTAGTCATCAAAATGTAGAAATTAGCAGGCAAGAGGGATCCAAATACACACAACCAGTTCACAAAATGGAGGAGGAGGAGAAGGAGGAGGAGGAGAAGCATTCTTTGTTGAATGTTAGACAAACATCTGCCAGAATAATTTTGGTGTAATTGGTTTTGTCTTAGGAAAATCTCATGTTGGCTTCAAATAATGGAACTGAAAAGGCATCAATTTCAAGTTTTGTTTGTAATTACAGGAATAGGCTGTGAATGGGACAATGAGATTTGCATCCCTATTTTTATGTCTTAATGAATACATCACTTTGGTATTTTTAGTGAAAAAATATGAAAGCTTTTTTGAGAGTTTTTCAAAAAAATGCATTTCAGTGGAAAATGCAGTATCTGCAGGATCAAAATTCTCTGCAGGAAACCAAATTCTCCTACAATAAAAGTAAATTTAGAGGCTTCTGATGTATTTTATTACACAGTTTTAGAGTTTCTCACTATAAATATCTGTGAAAACAGAGTCTCCTTCCCTTCCTACTGAAGAGGTCTTCTCTCTGTAACATTTTGCTAAGATCATATGCAGAAAAATGAAATCATTCAAGTTTACCAAGAAACCTGCACAGCAGGTTTTTCTGAACTGGAACTGAAAAACAATCAAAGAGAATGTAATAATATGCCCTCTCAATTATGATAAAGAATTAGGTGAAACTTAAAGATATTAAATTTAAGGCAATGAGAAGATATTTATGTGAGCCGTTAGAATTAACTGAAAGACACTTAGGCAATGTAGCAGGATAAACAACAGAAATAGATAATTTTGCAGCTGTTTTTAATATCTACACTTATTGCAGGCATGGCAAAGCATGCTTTCGTGGTGTAAAGGCATTGCCTTGCTAAAAAGCAAAAGAGTTTAGTTCAGGTGAAGTGCAACCCGTGCAGTAGCTGTAGTAGCTCCCTCGGAGCTCCTCAGAGCAGCTTGGCTCAGGTGCCACTGCAAGGTGACCTGCAGCCTCAGTGCTGCAAAGGCACCTTCCTGGCCTCACAAAGGTGTATACAGCACAAAGACAGATTGATCGTTAGAGACAGATAGCTACAGGGCAGCTGCTCTCTGTCAAGCTAGGGTAACTTGAAGAAAATTACTCAAGTGCAGCTATTTTGCACAGATTCTCTGCTAGAGGTACAGACCAGGAGGATGCTAAGGTGTCTCTGTTGACTACAAGTACATGCGGTTACGAGTGGTAAAATGTTGCTGAGGGTGGCACCTTCGTCAATGGCTTCTGGTGGGACCTGTGTCAGGCAGTGCTTCCGAGATGGTAGGGGAGGTGGGATGGCAGGGTGAGGCAGGGAGGTCTATGCATGGAGATTTTCAGAGTGACTGGGCATAGGGAGAAAACGGAAAGCAAGATTAATAGGTCTGTTGTTTTGAATGAGTAATTGCAAAACCCTTGGAGGGATGATGGTAGAGCATGTAGATGGCTCAGAGGAGGGGTGAGGCACTGCCTCTTAATGCACTGAGCAGTCTAATGTGTTCTTAATGTGCTGAGAAGAGGCTATGATACGTGACAAGGCACAGCTAAGTTGTGAGTTGTTTTTGCTCATTCCTTTAAAAGGAGGTATTTCAAATAATTTCTGTTGACTGAATTTGTCAAACTGGCTGACTAGCATTAACAGCAATATTGGCTTCTGAGAGATTCATGCTATTAGCTACGCAGTTTGTAGCCCAATTAACATTTTGTTTTAAATAAAACCCTAGAGGTCTTTATTTGAAGTCACATGAGGATTTTGCACAGTATCTCATTTGTCTTGCTGTTTGCTGGCAATAAAGGAGTGAATTTGAGTTAAGAATCAATATTAACTTTTCTCATCCCCATCAGATGTCCCACCAAACTGGAGCAAGGTTACCTTGATAAGCAGCAGGGGAAAGATACTGTTATACCATTGCAGAGCCTGAGAGGCAAAACTGGCAGCATCCAGTTCTGTTAAACCAGCTTGTTTCATAAGCTTCACAATTGTTTCAATATCATTTTGTATCTTAGGCTTAAATGCAACTCATGTTACATGTGGTTTTATCATCTGGAAAGCCTTAAGGGCTACAAAGGTCTAATGTCATCAGACAGCTTTAGTGATAAAAGCTTGTGCTCATGAAGGCTGTGCTCACGGCGGCAATGAAGCGCTCTTTTGGCAGCATTTTTGGTGTTCGTTGCTGCAAGCTGCAGTTAGAAATCACCCCGGTACCTTTCCTGTGCCTGCCTTTAACAAGACTGCACTCTGCAAGGCTGAAGGTTAAGATGCTGGAAGCTGGCTTTCAAAACACTGTATCATGCAGTATTTGAGATTAATCAAAGCAATTTAAGAGTATTGAAAATATTTTTAAAATACTATGGGCATTTTTTGCAGCTTTATGCCTTGTAATGAGATCTCCCAGAACAAGGCTTGTTATCCCTCCTTTTTTTTCTTTGTTTTTAATCTTTGACATATAAGATGTGTCAAATGAGTCACAGACTCACAGGACAGCTCAGGTTGGAAGGGACCTCAAAAACTCACGAGATCTAACGTTTTGTGGGAACAGGAGCATCGATGAGATTATCCATCTTGTCCAATCACATCTTGAAAACCTCCAGTGATGGGCACTCCACCACATCCCTGGGGAGGCTCTTCCAGTGATTGATTGTTCTCACTGTAAAAAAAAAATATTTCTTATTTTAAGATTAAATGGTTTCCATTTCTTATTAAAATAATACAAGAAGGATAGAGAACATGAGGAAAACCTTTGGATATTCCTTTTATTTTTCTTTAAATGGATAAATTAACCTTCTGGGGCTTTAGATTTAGCATATCATATTAACATCACAATCCCATATTTCACTCTGCAGGACTGTGATAGAGAAGCCACCTCCCAAAAGTCTGGCACCAGAGATTTCCCCCAGTTTTGTACTTGTGACCTTGCAGTGAAAATATAAGAAAAACAGGGCCTCTAGGCTTCCATCTTCCTATTCTGTGTGATAGCAGATATACATACAGCTCCACCAGGACAGAGCTCTTCACAGTTGGCAATGTGACTGCAGGTGCAGACAGGGGGTGTATAAATAAATAGTAGTAGTGTGGGTATGGATAGCTGTTTGTCATAATCATTCTGCTCTTTTACCAGAATCGTATTAAGTTTGTGGCATGATTACATTCTGAATACCTAAATATATACTTGTATTTGCATGTATGCATACATCCTGTTAGTTGATGTTTTCCTGTGGCTTCTTCCCCAGCATTTTGATACTCTGAAGACTCCTGTCCCTTCCCTTCAGTCATTAGACTCTTCTCTTACTCACATGTGCAGTTAACTGAAACCATGTTTTTGCAATTAACTGTCCCTAAAATCTTCTCCCTCTTCTGGTTTCTTTCCTGCAGCTTCTCCCTATCTCCCCCTCCAGCTTCTTTTCACCTCTTTTCACACATGCAGCCTGACTGTGAACTGCTAAAATTGCTCTGGTCATCTGTAACCAGCTCCCTTTCAACCTTATCTATTACACTCCTACTGCCTGTCTGCTCCTCCAGATAACAACACCCGGGGATCCTCCCATCTGTTTAAATCCCTTCCTTTGTCCATCTCTAAGGAGAGGTGACTGCATAGTCATTTTCCTCCCCAGCTTTGCAGGAAGTCTTAGGATGCAGTTTCAAGCTGTGGCTAAGCCCATCTAATAATAAGCTGCTGCTGAAAGAGGCAGTCCTGCTGCTCTGTCTCCAGATTCCCCCCTCTGTGCCCAACTCCCTTGAGATGCCAGCTGATCTGATGGTAACTTTTTTTCGGTACTATTTCGTTTTTCATTCCCCAGGTGGATTTCCTATACCTGGGTTATGCTGTAGCTGCACAACAGCTGTGTCTGATGCAAAGGGAGAGTGATGGCGACCTTCCTTCGGGGATGGAAGGTGGGGTGGGGGCAAGTTTGTCCCTTTTTGGCAGCATTTCACGTGCTGCTTTGCTGCAGTGTGGAAAGTCTCTCTGGAAGCAAGAAGTACTGAGATAAATGCCTGGCTCCAGATTTTCCCGGGAGAAAAGGTCATCCCTTCCTCCTGCCTGGTGACTGAAGTGGAAGAAAGTACCAAGTGATTATGGACAACCTGGATGAAATTGTAGGAGGGAGCGGAAAGGAGGAGGTTAACTTCCTTTCACTGTTGCCTCTCCAAAAGCAGCCTACAATAGCTTAGGTTCTGTTTGTGATTTTGGTAATTTTTCATTACTGCTTCAAAGCAAAGGAAAAATGCTGACAAAATAGTGTCATTTGAGTTCATCACCGATTTTTTAAACACCAGCCTAAATAAAATGGAGGCCATATAAGCAATCGCTTTTCAAAGTAGGATTGTAGATAGATCTTATTGATGTGTTAGCAGTTACAATATGATTCAAATTAAAGGATATAAATTTTTAGGTGTATTTCCATTATAAAGTGACAATTTTTTTGACATGAAAAAATGTAGTATTACACAGGAAAGCTACATAAGGGAAGCTTTCATGCTTTTGAAATATCTTTTTCAAGGTACATTTGGGGACCTGGGATACTTTTCCCTCATTTGTCACAGTTCAAGAGCATCCTACATTTTGTACAGAATCCTTCACGTTAATTTTAATTAATGTGTTAAGGGCCTTTCAAAGGAAACCCATTACATTTGTTACCACCTTTTAAAATAGAATTAAAACAGTTGCTCCAATCATGAAAAATGTGAAGATATCTTGAATGTAAATTAAATCCTGTGTTAAATAGCTCTATTGTCTGTCTGTGTGTGTCTCTTTATGTGGGCTGACATGCTTTTAGCTTTAATTAAGGAGACTGATTTTCTTTCCAGAGGATTATAAATTCCACAAGACAGGACAGTAAGACGTAGCATTACGATATGCTAGTTATTATGCTATTTGGAAAAGAGAATTGCATAACTACTCTTTTGTGACATTAAATCATTATGCTCACATTTGGAATGTATTGTTTGCAGTCTTTGTGCAAGTAGTATTCTCTTACACTAAATAACTGGGGTTTTTTTAAATTTACTAAAATTACCTGATATTCTGTTGTTTTCTGATGCAAATAAGTAACATTTGTGTACAATGTTAGATCAATGACAGCATTTAGCCGTGGGAGGAAAAGTTCCATCTTGGCTGTGTCAGTGTGACCTGTTGTACTGCTGGGTGTGTAAAACATCCATTATGGAACTTCTGTGGTTTTTACTGAAAAAGCACTGTCACCTTTGGCATTTCTGGGTTAGCCAGCAGAATTGCTCTGATTCCTTTAGGACCCTAAATTAACCAAAACAGTGGATAAGAATCAGTTGGGCGTTACCAGCTTCCTCGGCTGGAATTCTGCAGCACATTGTATAGAAATTTTAACTGTGTGGGTTTATTTAAGGAATCTACCTCTTCCTTTCATGACACACTCTCAAAGGATGACATCATTGTGAAAAGGGGCAGCTTTTGTAAAGGAAGCAGGATTCTTGAAAGAGAAAAACATACTCATCATCCCAAATTGCTCTAAAGGTCAGCTGTTATGTCGCTGGTACGCTCAGCCTCTCTGCTGAGACAATCCCGTCTCACTTCTCAGCAGTAGCTCTCAGTTCTGCAAAGTTATTGAGAATCAGGACAAAATCAAACAGTGAGAAAGCCAGCATCCTGCTCATTAAGCTCTCACATGTCTCTTCATATTCATTACTCTGAAGCTCTTTATGTTATTCTGAGATGAGTTTTAAGGCAAGCTAGCTAATACAGGAACACAAATGTTGCGTAGTGTTTATAATTTCTTAAACAAAGAGATCTGTTCAGTGATGTTACTCGGTTTTGTTTTGTTTTGTTTCTTAATGGGACTTAGACATAAAATGTGCCTTCACTGACGTTACTGAACTGCATTATACCACATCAAAATTCCTATATAATGCAGTGATATCTTTTGGAAGGCATCCTACTTCAACCTCTTAATCTTCAGCATTACAGCAGTAAAATTGCACATTGCTTGTTTAATGGCCAATATGCCTATGGATTAAAGATAGAACTACCTGTACACTTGTATTCTGCTGTGTTTATGCATGGTGTAATTTTAAAACAGTGTTTTTGTGGAGCTGCCAGGCGCAAGATAGCTAGTGCTCTTATGTGCAGACACCATCTGAATTTTACACAACTGCCTGCATAAATCAACTCCAGGAAGACAAGTAGAAGTTTTTACAAACCTTTATGTTTTGGCAGCAGAAGTGCTGTCATGTTGTGTTAGGTGTCACATTGAGGCTGCCTCAAGACAAAATTGGGAAGTAGAGAAAAATGCAAAGAAAGTACATTAACTTTGAAATCTTGGCTCTTATGATGAATAATGTACATGATGTTAGGAATTTTGCTCTTTTTTTTTTTTTTTTTTTTATTGCTACAGTACACACTAAAGAATGCAAATGAAGGAAAAATAAATCAATAGTGGTGCGATATAATTTGTAGACATAGCATCTGAGGTACACAGGGAACAATGAGTTAGTGCGTTGAATGCCACCTCTGGTTTCAGACTATGGCATATTACACTGCATTCTGCAGTGGCTGATCCCCATTCCCGCCAGCCTTCAATGTCAGTCAGAGGTGAGAGAATCAGTTTGCACTTCCAAGGAGTTTGAAGCAGGACGGGTTTTGTCAGCCTTTGTGGCAAAACGGTAATGAAGACACTTAGTGGGAGTCTGAAATGGGCATATTGAGGCACAGCTCATTTACTCTATAAAAGTAAAACACACAAACGGCAATGTGAGAGTTTGATGTAAAGTTATCTATATCATACTGATGCTTTAGGTACCTTCAGAGAAGGTGCCATCACCCTTCAACTTATCCTTGTTCCCTTTCTCCTCTCCCTTCTCCAGGTACAACAGCCCTACCCGCCCCAAAATTTGCTATTTTCGCCTTGCGCTTGCTCAGATTTTGGAAGTCTCTGTAGATTAGGATCATACAAACATATGTCAGCATTGACCATCAGAATATGGATGATATATTTACATTGAATGCAAATCAAAATCTCTCCCAACTTTTTCTGGCCAAGCAGGGATTCCAGGCTCAACAGTTTGTGCACTAAAGTTTACAGCAGTAGTTGCAAATGCAAGATAACCACCGATGTTAGGACCAGGGAGCAGGGAAGCTACACAGTCTCCAAAGTAAATCTGAGTTATAATGTGACTTTTCCTTCAGACATTTGAATATTTTACCCTCCCCAACATTTTATCCTTCCAACTTTGCCCTGGCAATGGCAGATACTTGGTGCCCAGGCTGAGACCCCCTTTAGAAATGCTCCAGGTTTTTATTGTTTTCAGTTTTCCTTGGTCCCACAAAAATAATTTTAATGGGCCAAACCAAGCATATATGGGAGAGCTCAAGCAATTGCCGTGGAAAATGCTGGTTAGTATTTGGATCCCAGAGATGAAATTCCAGTGTGGAAGTGTGTTAAATAGACAAGGCGGGGAAATAGGTTGTGCCATTCTTCTGAGGTTGCCGTAAGGGAGATAGTCCTACTCGTAAGAAGTTAGGAGTCACATTGCTTGCCTGCTATCCTAAAAAAATGTCTAAACGACATTGATATTTTGAATGACTTGTGTTAAGGAGATACTCATGCACCTTCACGTGCTGGCCAAAGAAATCTTCCCTATGCATGCACAAAAAAACAAAAGCGATGAAGTCACCCTGAAAATACAGCGCAGTTGACTCACAGGGGGACAAGAATATAGCAAGCAGGTTTATTTTGCAAAACTTCTTTTGTGGTGGAGGTGAGGAAGTGCCAGTGGTAACACTGCAGGGCCTGGGAGGGCAAGCAGGGGTAGGAACCTCTGTGTTCTCCAAGAGATGCCTGACCTGACTCTGTGCCTGCAGCCAGGATGTTCACAGCACCTGCCGGTGTTCCAGTACTTCCAGCCAAGCGCACGTCACAGGGAAGGATGCCTCCAGATGTTACTGGCAATTAAAGCCATCTGCAGGGAAGAAAAAAACCACGATTCAGTGTGTTAAGCAATTTAACTGGTGACCCATGGGCCAAACACACCTGGCCTAACCCCCACAAACTTTCCTGGGGGAGAAGTGGAGGGCTGTGCTGGGCTGCAAATGATGGCGAGTCAGCTGAAATCTTTCTCCCTTGCTTTGTCTCTATCAGCCTGATGCGGAAGGTCAGGTCTTGGCATTGCCTGTGGGAGCTAGGGGAGTTCAGTAAAAACATCTGGGAAAAAAGCAAGTCGCACAGTGCTTTCCGCTCTGTGTAAGGACGGCGCTGGAGGTCCTGCCAGTGGGACGCCTGCTGCCGACTATGTGGCGGCGTGCTACTGCTTGTACAATGGGTGGGAAGCAGCACTTCAGGGCCCCCACCTCCACCTTCCAAAAGTAAGCAACAGATCTGTGAGCGGACAAAAATAGAAGCATGCAAAAAACATTGGCAGGAGTGTCTCATGAGTTGCAGTGAATGTCTCAGTACTGCATTTATGGCTTTTAATCTAAATTTGGTTGTTTCCTGAAGGGCTGCCTTTATTTACCCTTCTTGAAATGGGTATAGATTTTGGTACTGAAGCACATCTAAGCACTAAATGTAATTATCTTCGTCTCCATTTTCAAGAAGTTGTTAAGAGTGAAACACAACTTTATAGCAAAGCAAGTCAAAGCTATGGAAAATATTTTAATGATGTTGGCTGAGAAAACTATTCTTTGGAAAGCACGAAAGGAACTTTCCTATTAAATAGCTGGAGATGCAAGTTCATCCCAGTACTGGTGCTGTAGGAAGTTACCTGAAACACCAATGTATTTCTGATATTTATTTCAGAATTTTACATTATTTCCATTCAAAAGCATATGTGAAGCATACTATTTTCAAATCAAGTAAGAATCTGGGAGTTAGCATTCTCTGGGGTTGAAAGCCAGGATTTGATGTACTCATTGCAAGCCCTACAAGAACTGGCCCTATAGCGTCTGTTAAACCTGAAAGTCACACCCAAAAGCTTTAGCTGCCTAAAGCAACATTAAGGGGACTATAGGAACCTAACTCTCAAACTGAGGTCCAAAACTGTCCCTGGCTAATAACTGCTGTCCTCCCGTCTCCCCTTTCAGTCCTCTCAGAGACGACTGCTGTCCTCTCTCTCCCCTGTCACCCCAGGGCTTTTCCACTTAATTCCTGGCTTCAGCTTTTTTATTAGGACTAGATCCTACCAAAAGCATTGCATACGCCTGCTCTGGGGTCCAACTCACACAACGTGGCAGAAATGTCCAGCTTTTACATGTCAACTAGGTGGCTCCCAGGATTATTTCAGACTTTTTTTTTTTTTTTTAATCCAGCGGCTACTAAATATAAAACCCATAGAGAGTGATAGGAGCAAACCTCCCCTTCCATGGGAGTTCCCTCATCAGTGGATTATAGATTCATGCCCTTAGCATCTGTGTTCCTGTAAGAAATGAATCATTCCTTCTTTTCTTGCAGACTTGCTCAGTTTCTTGGAGATGAGTGGATGACAACTTGCCATCATTAAACAATGAGCATTGTTTAAAGGGAACTATGTGAGGAAGAGTTTCTTCATGACAAAAAGGTGGACCCCAGAAAGCACAGCAGCTTGCCTGGATCACAGAGTGGTGGTGCTGCAGTAATGTGCCACTGAGTCTGTAAGATTTGTGTGATTTGGGAGTATACTTAAAAGCAAAATGTAAAGCTTCTGTCTGATGTTATGAAATCCCTGTGCCAGAAATCTTCTGGGAATGTAATCCCAGCCTCTTTTGTCAAGTCTTGTCATGAATCTTCCAGACAAGGAGGGGTTACTAAACCTTGTGAATTATCCTTCCAGAAGTTGTTTGCTATAGCAATAGAGTGGATCAAATCTAGCTTTGTTCAGGTTCAAAAAGTGGAAAATCCCCAATGAATTAAAAAGGGAAATCACAAGTTGGCTCTTTAAAGTCACAGAACGAGAATTGCTGATGAGACTAAGGGAAGCAGAGGAAGGGCCCCTAGGACACTGTTTTTGAAGCTCATCTAGAGGAATAGATCCTGAGGGATTCACAGGGTGCAGAACACAGCATCAGACTGACCTATGCCCATGTGTACAAATGAGAAAAAGGGGAGGAAAAACAATTCCTGGAATGTTTTCCTGCAGAGATAGAGGTATATGCTCACAGAGATGTGAGCATAACTCATTTGAAGGGCAGACTGCCTCGTGGTTCATACTGAGGTGTGTACTTGTGTAACTACTCTGCACAACAACGTGATGCCAACTGGAATAGTCACACTTACACGAAATATTTGTGTGTGCCAAGCCTAGGTCGCTGGGTGGCCCTTGCTACCTGTTTACCCTGCAAAGGACAGGGTGCTGAGGGAGAGCTACGGATGTTTTACAGTTTATAGTTGTATAAAACGTGAAAACCCAGACTGTGCATGGGTTTAAGACAGATCACCCCCCAGGTGCATGGGTGTATCTGGTTGTCTGCATGGGTGTCCATAAAATGACCGCCTCTGCATTGTGGTTGTCTGGATGGTAGCTCTACATCATCTCTGCAAGCATATTTTGTCCTACTACACACACAAAACCATGGTCCCACGCTCCGCAACGGTGACCCTGCCAACCACAATGAGTTTGGCAAGGTTAATGTTTTAAAATAAAGGATGCTTCCACAGGAAAATCCTCAAGGGGCAGAGAAAGGAAGATAATTCTGTGAGTGTCAAATCTATTGTCCATACCAGAAGCCTGAAGGAAATATAAGAATAGAATAATATCCCATATTATTATTTTTTTTTTGTCTATGAAAGTATGGAGTATCTGAAAACTGAAGTTCCCTGTAAGAGATCAAAACAAATTATATTCTGTCCCCCTAAAATGGTTTGGGGGCTCATTGTGTGTATATGCGTGTGTGTTTTTGCTTGCTTTTAAACACAAACTCTCAGACAAAAAAAAAAAAGAAAAACAAAAACAAACAAACAAACAAAACCAGAAAAGCAACGAAAAAAACAACCTTTACTAAAACTGACTTCATTTTTCTCATGGGAAAGGAAAACCGGAACCTTCGTTAGACATTTTCTCTTAAATTAAAAAACAACTATATGAAGGGCAGCTTTAGTACGTAGAAACAAGTTCAACTCCCAGGGCAAAAATCCCTAGATAAAAGTTCAGAATAAGCAGTAGATGTTACTGACAATATTTTCTCCCATTGCATGGCCAGTCTATTTTCCAAGAAATTACCCACTGGCGTTCATATAATATACTACAATTTCAGAAGTGTAAGGGATTAAGGTATTTGGCTGAAGGTCAGCAATTGTAATCAATATTCAGACTGACTGATTTTTAAAAAAGAAGTGTTAATTGGCATTAAAAAGACAGATTACTAATAGCAATCAATAGAGAGGAGGACAGAAGAACCAGCAGACTATAGGTCTAATTTTGCAAAAGTAGGGGAATAACCTATAGGGTTTTTCGTTTGGTTTTTTTTTTTGGTACACCTTTAGAATGTTAATGTTCAGCTGAAGATGGTTTCAGACAGGCAGCAAGGCGGCTGCTGTACTCAGCCAGGCAGAATCCATTGAAGAGTTGCTGAGGCAGAACTGAAATTATAGCCTTACTTTTAAAAAAAACAACAGTATTGTCAGCTAATTACTTCAAACTCACAAATAGAATTCTCATTAGAGTTTCTGGGGTTTTTTTTGTGTGAAATTCTAAGCCTTCAAAAGGCAGCTTTTGAACTTGGGTATTCACCGGTTTCTTGGCAGTCCCTGATCCTTTATGCTTAGAAATACAGGAAAGGTGCAGAAGAATGGAAAGTAAAGATACTTGTAACTACCTGTAACTGCTGCAGTGGGAAATGGGTCAAGTTCCTTCTCGACTAGATGAAGGTATTTGCTTCAAAGAAATTGATTGTTTAATTCTCTTCATTTATTTAATAAAGTTATAACCTTTATATTGCATATGCCTAGCTAATACTGTCTATTATGTCCTACATAACAGGTCAGGAATACTGATATTAGACTTAAAAGTAACAATAATTAAGTGAATGTGTACTGGTTATATTATTGTGTATTCCCTGTTTACTTTCTGGAAAGTATCTGACAATTTGTCTTTTGTTGATGCCAGAAAGGGTAGCATAACATCCATTTCTTGTCATTTTGAGCTGCAAATATTTTTTGGTAGGGATTTATGACTGTTAAGACAACAAATTTCCAACTTGCTGATTCATGTAGGATCCAGCCTGTGAGGATATTATCTATGTTACTGGCTTTAAAACCTTTAGCATTTTTGGTCACCTTATTACTACTATACATTTAAGATATTCACTGTGAAGGGTTGCAATACTGATGCCTGTGTATCTGTACACCCTCGTTTTAAAGGGAGATCATATACAGAGGAAAGAAAACAGTCTGTTGGGTGCATGCTTTAAACCATTGCACAGATTCCTGGATGGTGTAAATATACTGATTTTTCACAGTCGTACCTTCAGACCTTCACAAGTAGTATCTCATAAAGCTAGCAATTACTTTACAAACGCAGTGAGTAATTCAAGATTTTGTAATAACTTTGACCTTTTTTCTATACAAATCATCCTTGCACAGCTTGTGTAGAGGAATTCAAAATAGTATATATGCACATTAACACATGAAAGGCAAGCTTGCATTTTGAACATTCCATGGTTCATTAAGTAAAAGTGAGGCACATGGTATTGGAAAAGGCCTACAGAAAAAAAGAACAGATCCCTTTCTAGCTTTGTTTCATTGCTAAAATTAACCCCGTCAACTTGCTTTAGCAATATCAACAGCTGAATGGCGCAATAAGGGGCTCTTTTTGCACACAAAGATCTATCTTTAAAAGCTGTTGAGAGATGATGAGGATATGTGCCTGCAGGGCAAGGGCAGTGTCAGCTTGAAACCAAATTTGTAAGAAGAAAAGGATGAAGTTTAGGTGAAAAAGGCATTGTTAATGCATCCATTTACACTGTGCAGGAAACAACAGTACAGGATACAGTATGAAGGAATGTGAGATACATTTGGGTACAAAAGAAGGGCACATGTAATTCAATTTGTTAGCCTGGTACTTTTTCGAATCAAGTTTTGTTTATTTAAGGTAGATTTAAAATGACAATCACAGCAAGTGAGCTGTGAGTGCATGGAAATATCTTTGCTCATATAGTTTGTGTACAGATGTTTGAGCCTGAAGAAACTTGCCATGTGTTTTTGTAGCTAAGGAAGTGAGTAATCAGTGAAACTAGTATGGGTGGTATAGGAAAATCATGCACACGGTCTTGGCACAGCTGTGTTCTTGCTAAATTCCATGAGATATTTCATAATGGAAACCCAATTGCTCCACTAATATAGGATACCTGCGTATCAGGCATACGTTGTGAAGCACCCAGTGAAGTCACAGGACCTTATAGATCGGGCCAGTAAAACCCAAGTGAACAAGAAGGGCAAAACAAAGTCACTGGGTGTTGACCTAAAAGACAGAGGAAAATATCCTGTTTAATCTGTTTAAATGTCTTGAAATGTAATGTTCTGATGTGTTTCTCGCTTAATTGTAAGTTTAACCAATGAAATTTTACAGGGCCAAAAGTGTAAGTGGACAAAATGATACTTCGGTCAGCAGAAATGTATAGGTAGCTGCAGTAGCAGCAAATTGGGCCTTGTGTCTAAGTTAGCAAGGCTGCAAGACCCTGTGACTCAAACAGCTTTTTGCTGGTCAGATTTCTCCTTTGAACTGGCTTGTTTCAGAGGCTTTTCTCTTTGTTCTGTGTGATTTGCACAGAACATTGTGCAATGAATAATCTGTCAAGAAATAGCAATAAAGAGATGCTGCCACTCTATGTGGTGTTTCACTGTTAGTGTTTTTAATTAAAATGCTTGTTTTCAATCCATACACACATAGATTGGGTATACCACAGTTCAGTCTGGATGTTTTCAATAGTTTCTTGAGTTGCTATTTCCTCACAGTTTTGAAAGACGAAGGGCCAGCAATGCTAACCCGTGTGTACCTCCAACTATACTGGTACAATTTACAGCAACTGAAGGGCAGCTCCAGAGCTTCTGTGTGTCTCAGAGTATTCGTGCCATATTGCAGCAACATGGACGGGATAATATGCAAATTTATGAACAGGTAGGTTACAGAAATTGGCAAAATGGGTAAAAGTCAGATCCTACTCAGCAAACTGGGATGTGATTTCCTATAGTCTCTTTGGCTGTAACTACTCACCAACACACAAGTTTTCATGGTAAGAACATAAACATGGATGTTGATACAAAATGCAATTTATGCTGTACAGGCTAGTAAAGAAGAGGCAGTTTCAACAACAGAACAAAGCTGAATTTAGTTGTAAATATGTTGTTCTTAGAGGTGCAGATCTTAAAGCAATTCTTTCTGTTAGTCTTATTGTTCTCAAAATAAGAAGCTTTAAATGGTGAGCTCTCAGAAAATCCTTTTAATGTACAGAAATTTTCAATTAAATTCAACTTTGAAACAAATGAAATGCTGAAAGCACAGAAAGACTAATCAAAGGTGCTTTGAACAATTGTGACTCTTCAGAGTCCTGAGAATTTGTATCTTTCATATGAATCTGCAGATAGCTCTATCAACTAATTAACCCAATGATATTTTAACTTCAAAAATCTTAGTGGCTTGAGCAGAAAAGCAACCTTTTGGTGACATTTGACCAGGCATTATGCTCATAGTTTGGCTACTGAGCTGCAGGCGGATACCTGAAACTGTTACTTAGCATCGCTAATGATGTGCAAGTTTTGCTCTGTTTCTTTATTTTTTTATAAATCTAGTATTTTAGACTGTAAGCACCACATCAGGAATAGCTATAATTGAACTACATAATGGATGTGTTCACACTGGCAAGGAGAAACTATAACAGCAACTTGGTGTGGATAGAGTTATGTNTGTTTTTTCTATCAGTTACGATTTTACCTGATGTGCAGGGAAAATAACAAAACAAAACAGAAAGCAAGTCTGCATCTAGGGGAATCTTGGTTACATCGATGAATTTTTAAACAACCTTGAGGCTTTTCCATCCATGCTATAACCTGGCTCAGCTCTTAGTGATTGGAACAAGCTGAAAAGAAATGCATTCAGGTTGTGTTGTTATTATTACTATTATCTGTTTTCTATCATTCCCTTGGTACGATCTATTTTTTTTTAATGTATTTGTTTTGGCTGCATGTATACCTTTGTGCTGAAATAGGGACACCGACAGTGTGCACCACACTCATGTTTTCGTCTCATGCCTCTTGGGATCTGAATTAGAGGTGGATCCTGGAGCAGAAATCACTGTCATGCCATGGACAAGGGCCTTTTTGCCTCTCTTTGCAGCTCCTGAGTACCCTCTTCCAGTATCCAGTCCTCCCTTTGATCAGTACAACCGAGGTGGGATGGACTTCAGGCAGGCTGGAGGAATTCTTGCAAGGAGTGCAGAGGTTCTTATGCAAGAAAATACTGTTTACGGGTTTGTTGCCATGTACAGTCTGTATAGTCTCCTAGATAGGGAATGTCTCCAGTTGGAAAGAGTCTCTGGTGCTCAGTGCCAGCAGAGCTCTGCTGACACAACTAAAAGTGAGGAGCAGGGAGGAAGATGTGGGGCTCGGGGACTCTCTTAGACCAGTTGCTCCAGGTGAACGACCAGAGGTGAGGACTGTGGAAACCTACATTGCTGTGCCTAATTACTTGCGTCTATATGTATATCCAATTAATGTCGGTAGCTAGTTACCTTCTCCTTTCAAGTTCCCATGTGCTTGTATCTGTGGGGACAGCTAAATATCATTTTGTCACAAAGGAAATGGTTAATGATCTTGTTTAGCTTTTAGCTTGGAAAAGAAGTGGTCCACATAGACAAAAGAATGCGGTTATGCCAGGTATTGTGCCTTTCTGTGGAGACAAACCACCTGCCCCAAAAAGCTTGTGTAAGTGGAAAGCTCAGTGTAATGAGCACACTCACAAGGCTGTCTGGAAGCCCAAAGCCTTGGAAATACATTCCTTTCAGCTTTGCAATGTAGTCTTAATATTTTGCTGCATGTAATCTCTGGTGCAAAAATTAGGATTCTGAGTGGAAAAAGCTGCTAATTGTAAAATAATCAGACATCTCACCTGTTCCTAAAATCAGTCAATAGTGCTCACTGGTATGAAAATTAATAACTAACTCTACTCTGTTTTATCCCACTTAGGAGCCTACTCTGATCCTAAAAGGAATATAATGAAATGCATTTGCTTATCACTGAGTCAATAATTATATGTATCTTTTTAAAATCAAGTTTCTTGAAAACGGGAAAGATCTTGTGTACAGAATCCTTTGTCTATTCTAAGTTTGACATTTAAAACCAGCATATCAAGAGTTGGTCTTTCCTGACAGTCACAGATTTTCCATCTTCTGCATTTTCTTCCATGGCTGCTAACTGTATTCAGATAATGCCTAGAAAAATGGCAGGAAAACCTTTCCTAAAACACTCATCTGTGAGAGCAAGCATAGTTACTGTATTGTGTGACTGCAGTTTTAGGAAAGACTGTTAAGTGTGTATAATATGTGTATAGCTGAGCATATGCTTAAGTAACAGCAAAAAACATGACATAATACGTGTGCTGAAGAGTGTTCTGAAGTCAGAATACCAGAGGTCTTTTAGAAAGGGGCACCACTACCTTTGGCCTTCACTGTTGCATAAACTCAGTTTATGCTAACATAATTGATCAATTAACATAAACTCAGTTTATGTTTCTTTTTTCTTATAACAAGATTATTTATCAGCGGAATTAATTATTTCCTTCATCATCTTCACCCCCCTATCGTCTCCCCCCGCCCCAAAAAAATCTGTCAGCTTTATGAAACTGGTTGTTCCTAAAGTATTAGCTTGCTCTGTTAGACAGTCCTGTGCATTCTTTATCAGCTGGTAGCTGAGACACTCTTTCAAAAGACTGAAAGTTAACATTTTTGATCTTTGACATTTTGACATTTCTATCCTTTCCATTATAAGTTAAATCAGGCAATAATAGTTATGCAATTCCAGTATTTTTGTTGCTTTAATACTTTCTCAATTCTGTTTAAGGTACCTTTTTTTAGAATAATCCTGGTAATTTGCCAATATGACTGTACTCTCTTAAGCCACTTTTACCTATTAGCTGTTGTACTGAGGCATGCTTATAAATCATTACTGACCCCAGTCCAGTGGCAGAGTGGTTACAACCATGTGAAAGTTTCACCTGTGCACGCTATGTGTTCTTCTATTCCTTTTCTTTCCTTTTACCATTAATGTAACATGTTCAGCTGAGATAGTGTTTATCCAGTTCTAAGCCTTTCTTTTCCTGAGGACACTTTACAGGTAATTTCAGTGGTGCTAATGACCAGGCCTAAGCTATGGCATCCTGTGGTGCTTCCCTCCTGCTGGAAGGAAAATCCAGTGTGCAAGGGAGGAGGAAGTAATGGTAGGCAGAAACCCAGGCAGACAGTCAATGGAGCAGACGTGCCAGGCAGGCGGTAGCACAGCATATGCTCTGCTGTCTAGAAACAGCCAAGTTCAGTCCCAAATCCTGGCAATTCTCTTCATGTGGCAGAGCTGGTGACATAAATAACATTTTCTTGCTAACTGGGTTTGTAAGCCCGATTCCAATCTTAAGGAAGAAGAGGGAACATTTGCCCTTGAGCTAAATTACTACTTGACTTACTTCAGGCTGCCTTCATGAATCTTCTCTCAATTCAAATGCAAATTATTTATGCCTTTTCTTCATAAATGCTGCAGTGATACAGGCACTGAATGTTTGCTGCCTTCCATCATGGGGGCATGCGCATTTTATTGGCCTGCAGTGGATCCTGGTCCATCCCACCTCAGAACACTTTTGGTCATTGTGTATAAAAAAATAACTACATTTGTTTTTCGAACTCCTCACCCCCATCCTAGAGCAGCATTAACTGCAGTTCATCTGTCCTGCAGCAAGGATGCAATTTGCCATTTCTGTAGGCTACCCACTGGAGCAGTGTGATTAAACCCCCCATTTTCCCCCTTGACAAAAAGAAATGTTCTACCCCAGTCCAATGATATGGTATGCAGGGAGAGGTAACTGCCAGCTCAGGGTCTAGTGACATTTACTGGATGGATGGATTCTGCACTGACAACAGGATGGTACAGGATTTCTGACAGGTCTCTCATACATGACACAGAGGCAAGCAGATCTGTTATCAAATTCTTTTCCATTTCATTTGTCTCCATTAGGAGAAAGTTGCATTGAAGTAAACAAACAAAAGGGCTATTCACAGTTAACATTGCTTCCCCTTTGCCCTACAGATAGCAAAGTGCATCTAAATGGCTTCCACTCTGACCTCAGCAAACTGATGATGAAAAGAAGGCGACTGTGGGATTATTTGCTTCAGCTTACTTAGATGATGGATGGAGAGATATTCACTGCCACTTTGGTGCCACCTGGCAACATGACACCAAATTCTAGCATGACCCTGGAACAGAAAACAACGTTTGCCTTTGTGATTTTATTATTTATTTTCTTGGGAATCCTCATTGTTCGCTGCTTCCGAATTCTCCTCGACCCCTACCGGAGTATGCCAACCTCCACCTGGGCTGATGGACTTGACGGACTGGAGAAAGGCCAGTTTGATTATGCTCTTGCTTAGAGACTGAGAATTATGGAGGCTTATTTAGCACTCTGATAAAAAAAGAAAAATCCTGGAATGTCTCTTTATTTTGCTTCTGGTTTACATTTTTTTCAACTGTTGTAGGAGTTGCAACACACAAATATGCACACAAATAATTAGATACCAAAGCAAGTAAAATTTTTGAAAGTAGAATAATGAATCTCCTCATTGGGAAAAAGATAAAGGTTCCATTAGCAGAGCTTTTCTTCAGAATTCATTGGAACAACATGCAGTGTATGCGATCTCTCATAACCAGTTAAGAGAGACTAGAGCATGTCTTCTCTGACATAGCCTTTTTATCATTAACAAGATTCTGTGGAGGAAGATGTCTTACAAATGAGGTAAGAATGTGGTTTTATGATTTGTACGTAATAAATTAGCTTTTCAAGCTCCACAAGACTCTTCTTACTCTGTCTTGCATGCTCTGAAGTCAAGTGAGGAAGTTTCTATACCATAAGATCGAAAGAACTAGAAAACTTCAGGAGAAAAAAAAATTCCTCTATGTTTTCCCATGTATAAGCAATGAGATGCTCTTTCTTAACATTAAGCAGTGATTAAGCTACTTAACACTAACAAATCACTGACTGTAATCTTTGTTGTGAATAAGATATGTAATGATTTTGGCCTATCTTTGCCAATTGTGTGAAAACTGGTTTCTATCTATCTATAGGTTTACATTATTTTTACAACAGCTTATGCAAACAAATTTCAGTCTTGCATGTATTTCAAACCCTGTGTTTCCACTATTCACTCAGTCTGTTTATTTGGCGAGTAAGTCCCACTACATTGGTTTTATTTCCTAATTGCATGACAAAAACATTGGTGCTAAGAATCAATAAATAACCACCATCTTCTTTACCTATAAACATCTTTGAATGCGTTTGTACAATGAAAACCCATTCCTAGAAGTCAATGTAAATGAAAACCTATCTGCGAGATTGATCAGGGAAAGAAAGATTTATAAGATTGCATAAAATTTAGTAGAACTACTTAGAGGCCAAGTGGATGTTTGCAAGCATTGTTCAGCGGCATTGAAATACTATAGTGGTAACAACATTTGATGTACTGCCAGCAGGGAAAAGGCCACGCTCCTGAACATAGAATAGTCTTGAAAAAGGTCCTAGTGCTGCCAGGCTTCTCAAACATTTCATGGAGTGGGGAAGGGAAAGCACAAGCTGCCTGTTTCTAGACAAAGCCTTAGATTTAGCCATTTTACTCGTACTATAATAATGACAAGCAGTTGGGAAGTTTTCCTTTGAGCTTTGGCTTGCAGCCCGCAAATGGAGAAACAAAGCCAGCCCCGTAGCTGGTACAGCTGGTGCTGTGCTGACTCATCCGAGCTGAGGCTCTGACTCTACCCGTGGCACTTAGAGCTATTTATTTCCCTTTGCTGCTTGTCCTGTCCGTCGGTTAAAGGCTGCAGCTATTTGTAGCAGAGGCGGTGGAAGGAGGGGTGGCTCTGCACACTGGCCACGGCAGTTCACAGGAGGGCAAACCAGAGCCCCAAACACAGCTCCCGGATGGGTTCACAAGAAGAAACGGGGCTGGGATCTGTCACTACTGAAATCTGAGCATCAGCCTGTTGCAGGGGTGGTGGGCACGAGCGGGCATGAACACAACTACGTTCTCCAGAAGCCACGAGGTACTGGCTTTGGCTACACGTCTGTCAGTGCCAGGGCACCTGGGTCAAAGCAAACTCTAGCTTTCAGATCATTTTGCAAAAGGAACGGCGGTGTGGCATACAAGAAACGTTCCTGTTGCACCCGTGCTGCATAAAGCAACATGTTGTCAGTATTTATGAAGCAGCAGTAACAGCATTTCTCCCTCTGGGTTGGGATTCCTCTCCTGTGTCAGGGTCTGTTTGTTTGAAGACTGTACATTTTATTTTCTTTTGAAAGAAAAATACTTTCCTTATAACTGCACCTAAAGAGGGAGGTGATGACTCTGGTGAAGGGAATGTGGCACAGTGTTCAACCCAGGCAATTTGATTCTTGTGTGGGGTTTGGAAGTTGCTAACTGAGGACTGTTTTGGAGACTTAACCAGCGAGCATCTCTGGTATGTTTGGAAGAATTCCAAGGAGATATTTCTGTAAACCACTGGGATAAGTCAGTCTATTAAGGGGAATTTAATACTGCTGGGCAGTCACTTTAGAAGGCCTATCTGTGGACGTTGCTAAATTGACTATAGCAAAGATAGTAAATTCACACCAGCTCCCCCACTGCAGCAGAGACTTTTTCCTTTACACTCTCAAAGCCTGACAGCAGTTTTCTGAAGACACAGTGGCGATTCAGTTTCGTGGTAGCTCACTTTTCCTTTGCCTGTAGAAATCAGACCAGCCTTTGAATGGAAAGAGTACTATTCCAGTCCATCACTGTGCCTCACAAGAATATGTATGTATTCACCGTGGAACAACCTGAAATATTAATGAGAGTGGAAAGGGAGGGTCTGTGTGCTAACGCAGCTGTGCTCAGGCAGCTCAGCAGCTCTGCATCACTCTGGTACAGGCTTTTGTTTATTATATCAGTTTGTGTAGAAAATCCTGTGCAATCTTGAAAAACTCTTTCCAGAATGTAAATTTCGTGATATAATTTAAGCAAATACTCTCTTACATACCATGGAGAAAGAAGAAATATGTATTTCTTTTTTAATAAATACCACATATATGTTAGTTTGTTCAATCTAACTACAAGGAGTTTAACTCAAAAGGCTACTGGGGAGAGATAAAGCCAAATAAGGACAGAGATAAAACTCTTTATTGGTAGACACCAGGGAGTGGGGCTGTTTTATTCCAATGAGGATTTCAAGATTTTCTATCTCCGTCACGACCCTTACATGAAAGCGCTAGCCAAACAGCATGGAGCTGAGATGGGAGCCCCTTCTCAGCCACCCCTGGGGTGCATGGGTGTGAGAACAGTCCCAATGCTGCTTCTCCACTGCAGTCAGAGATTTGCGTGCAACCTGTGCAGACATTAACTACCTTTAAAGTAGCTCAGGTGTCAGGAATGACACAGCCACAGAAATCCACAGCTCTGTGCACTCTGTAAGAGCCATATAGGGGTTACTGCTGGATATGTACACGTGTGTTGGACCTGAAGTGAAATGTTTCTGCCATTGCCATGCAACTAGCAGGATCTGAGCTTTCTTTCAAAGGTAGGTGAAATTGGGATCCAGCAGTACAGCTGTGCTAACTGGGAGAGAAAAAGAACTCATCAACCACCTGATGTTCAGTTCTCCATCATCAGAGATGGGCTTTATAGAAATGAATGGACTTTAAATTAAAGTTTCCAAGAAGATACTTTTTTTTTGTAAATAAAAGGAAATAGGAATACAAACTTGTATTATTTTTACTATTTGTTCTATCTGCTATTTACTCTGAGCAAATGCATAATGTTTGATTTTGACAAAGCGGTCTGTGAAGCCCAGCTTTGTCGTCTTTTACCCCATATGCCCCCAGAAGAAGTCCTGGAGGTACCTGATGCATGGCTATGTGGCCCTGTGAGCCTAATGGGATTGTTGCGCGGGGATTTTGCAGGTTTGGAGCTCTACACAGAGATACTAGAGACACACTTATGAAATGTAGTCTCATGGGACACTTTCAAGAAACCTAGCTTACACGTTCTGATCTGTAGACTGTTTGGTAGGAAATGATATTCAATTTGGCACAAAGATCAACAAAGTTGCCCATGTCAATTAATACCCAGAAGCAGCCCACAGACACCCAAGAACAGCAGGAAAGAAGCCAAAAACCTTTGATATGCAGGGTCTGTGGCCATAACTTGAATTTCCTCCAACACAAAATCTCACATTTTTTCTTTCTGGTTTATTGAAATAAGCTTAGTATGTAAAATGTGCCAAGTGTCTATTCATACTGATGTAGTTTGCATGAAAAAAAAGCTATTGGTTTCCCACATTTCACAACCTGTTTTCAATGCTTCTGGAGTTCTGCAGCAAAGTTTTGGACTTTTTTTTAATACACAGATTTGGTGTCATTTCTGCAGCATTGATGTGAGAGGCTGTCATGGCTCCTCTCTTCTGCCAGCTGTAAAAGCAGCTGACACTATAGCAATTTCTCTTTTTTCCCTCTTGGCACACTAACTAATCAATCCCCTTCATGCCCTTAGATGTCTGCATTGTTATTTTTATGGTCTAGGAGGAACAGTGGGGAGTGAAAGTCTTTTTTCAAGGGGGAGACGAAGATGACTTGTTATCAGTGCTAAGCCAGCATCTGTGAAGTGTAGGCTTCTGTCCCATGTTGAAATCACTGAGCGCTAGTCAACAGGGTAGGAGAAAACGCATCCTTCATTCTGGTAATAACTGTAAAACATAGTAAACTCTATTGCACTTTCTTCTGCTTTTGTATGAGCTCTGTTTATTTACTGAGGAAGCAGCAGTTGTGCAGGAGCTGCACCCAACCTGCTACTTAGGCCAGTGCAAGATCTGCAAGGGGACTGGGGGATTTGGTGCGGTGTTGTTGTCCCAGCAACTTAATAACCAGTGCCTGAACTAGACTGTACTTTCATCTTATGGATTTGATTTTCAGTGAGATTCTCTACTTTTATCTGAATTGGTTTTAAATCTTACCTTTTCTCTTAGAATTGATATTAGAGGTTTAAATACAGAAAAGTGGTACCGAGAATCACATCTAAGCAGACAACTGTTTTACACACAAGGAAGCCAAGGCAAAAAAATTAAGGTTTTTGACTGTCTGTTCCACATGAGGAAAAAATGACAAAGGCCAGAGTCAGAATCTCTAGGGATTACATCTTAGAGTAAAATATGTTTAATAACCCCCAAGTCTGAGACAGGAGAAAGATTCACACATAATGACAGCCCCTCATCTTTGTAATTCCATGGCTAACGCTGATGATTGCTTCTGACTCCAGTGTAAATCAAAACAGACCTAAAGCTCTTTAATCTTGTTACATCAGTCACAGTATCTTTGCAAAAGAAAAAGAAGCATATTGATGAAGTTTTTGCAGTTGGAGGGTCACATTCTTAAGAGCTGATTCCCCATGGCGTTGGTTTGAGGTAATTGATTTCAGCTGCATTACTTTAGATTTACATTAGTGTAACTAAGAATTGAGGTCCAAATTTCTGAACATGTACAGCTGCATGACAAAGATTTGCATAGTGTAGCACTGATGTTTAATACACGCACAGTTATCTTTTCTTTTATCAACTAGGTTTTAGGAGCAACACTTACTGGCTGCTAAACTTTAACAGGTCTTATCAATGCCATAACATTACTACGGTGACAACATGCTTTCACAGGCTTTCTGATGTGACAGAACATAACTTTATTCATGGTGTTTGCCAGTTTCATAAAACAAGCATTAGTTTTACCATAGATAGCACCATTTCTATTCTATTACTCTATCTTTGTCTAGGCTTTACAACTGGTCGAGGTGTTTGTTTGTTCCGCTTTTTTTTTTTTTGCTTACATTCTGGGCAGTTTTTGGCAGAGACTTGAAAATTGTCCTGTTTCCCATAAAATCTTGATTTAAGGTTATTGGAAAATTTTTACTTGTGCCTTCTGATCAATTTGGATAGATACAAAATATCTCACTTGTGTAAAGTTTAGCCAGCCATTATAAAAAATAATAACCTTGCTGATACTTTCTGTACATTGTCTTTTATGGTGAACAGCGGGGTGGAAAGAGTTGGTTAACAAGAAAGGAGTAGCGGTAAAACATTACTGTGTATACGGCAATTGTGTAAAATGAGATGTCTCCTCTGTTTATCACCTGGACTTCTTGGTTCAGGAGACTGCATTGCACATTGCTGCTTCTCTTTCTTAAAAATGATTGGCATAAGGTATTTTTTTCTCTTCCTACCTTGTCATTTCATATTTTTCTGCCTTAGTTTCTTTTTCCTGTAGTTCTTCCTTCTGTTTGGGATTCCAAGTTCAAGTGCCTTTGTCTGCTTGTTGCCAAAGCTTTACTTGTCCCAGAAAGGGTCATTCCAGGTGTAATCAAGCAAGAAGACATGCTGCAGTGCCCAAGGTAACAAAATATACAATGAAAGAATTGTGGCAATTAATCAGAGCTTTAAAATGGTTGAAGAATTGTGATTTTTATCTATGTCTTCCACATCCTCATGACCTACCTTATGGCCTACCTGGTCAAGAGTATTATTTTTAGCTATTGTAGCTCTTACCATAAACATGGACCAATCATTTCCATCATTATTAACTTCAGAAGGCAACATGACTGGGTTGTGTACAAAAATGCAGCTTCTTCCTCTGAAGTACTGTAATATGTTGGACCTACATATCTCACTAGCAATTACCATAACACAGTGCAAACTTACCATATGATGCAATGTTTTTAACTTTTCTGGAGCTTCTCTCTAGCCTGTATAGAAAGTGGGTGTTAGTAAGGTAGGAGAATGCTTACATATACAATAATTAAAACGGAAGTTTTGAGGTGACCACAGTCTGTAGTTTTGTAGAATTTGATTAATAGTAAGTACTGTTTGGTCCATATGTTGCAGGTTACATAGCAGCAGACAGAGAAATAATAAAATCACAATGTGCTAAATGTATCCTGGAGTTTAAGACATAGATGGAGAAAGTTGTTGCCTAAAACAAATGGATAATGTAGAAACACCATATAGAATTGTGTATCAAGATTAGGAAGTCTCCAATGTGTTTAGAAAATAATTGTTCACAATTGCCACTTAGTGCATTTTTAAAAATGGTTTGTCATCTCAGGTATGTAAGTAGTCCCTTGACTTCAGTGCGCTGAAATTAGCTTACATGCTTTTAAATGCTTCTTGATGTGCTCAAACTTATATTTATCAAAAGACTAATTTTCTGATTGCAACAATGCAAAAAAGAATCCAATGCATTTACGTAAAGATGTGTTAATCACTTATAACTAAACATGTGACAGTAATACCTGAAGCAATCTCTGCTATGACATAATGTATAGAACATGTTTTTCTACGATAGTGAACAGCATAAAATCCTAATGTAAACAAGCACAATAGCTGCTATCTCTGTATATCTACTTGAAATCACTCTTCTACCCCACATTGCGGAGTTTGTATCTGTATCTGCATTACATAGATATATATATAGTATGTCTACTGTGCTTGCAGTTTGTATAGGAAAACACAACTGGAGTATAAAGCCCAAAGATATCCCAGCCACAGCACTAAAAAGCATGTTTGACTCAGCACTGAACAGATCCTGGGTAGGTTCAGCAGCCCTTGCTAAGCTGTCGATACTTGCTACTCATAACCAAGACACAGAATGTACAGAAAAATGGGATAGACCTCACAAACATCCCTATCCCTCTGTACTGTAGCACTCACAGTCCATGTAACTCTCAGAGCAGCAAACTCCTGAGCCTCCTCTCCGTGATTGATAGCTGTATATTGGAATGGCGGAAACCCTGCAAAAGACCCATTCATTCTATTTATAGAACAAAAACAGTGCCTGAGAAGTATGGAGTTATGCTAACATACAAAGGATGCATCAGCACTAGAGACAGACAAGAAAAGATTTTTTTTATTTTTATATATACACATTAGTAGCAGTATTAGCATAAGTTGTTGGTAAACACACAGAGTCACAGAATTACAGAGGTTAAAAAGGACAAGGGGAGTTCTGGTTAGATCAGGTTGCTCAGGGCTCTGTCCAGCTGGGTTTTGAATATCTCCAAAGATGAAGATCCCACAGGCTCTCTGGGAAACTTGTCCAATTATTTGACCATCTTCAGGTTAAAAAAAACCAAACCCTGTTGGAATTTCCCATGATGAAACACATGCTCATCCACTCGTCCTTCCACCGTGCACCTCCACCTTCTCTGCACCCTCCAGTGGGGTCAGCTGTAGGCAGCAGCAAGGTGTCACCTGAGCTTTCCCTCCTTCAGGATGAGCAAACTCTGCTCCTTCAGCCTCTCCTTATGCATCAAGGGCTCCAGCCCTCTGATCGGCTTGGAGTCTGCTGGGCTTGCTCTGGTATAGCCACACCTGGGGAGCCCCAGACTGGACACAGTTCACCAGACATGGTCTCCCCAGAGCAGAACAGAGAAATGTCAGTGGCCTGGACCTGCTGGCTGCACCTTTCCTGATACAGCCCAGGATGTGGTTGGCTGCCTTCACCACAAGGGCACACTGCTGGCTTATGTTGTTTTCCTCACAGCAACACTGTTTAGCAATTCCAAGTGGATTTTCTTGCAATGTCAGGATCACACTGGGAGCTCAACTGCCTGAAATCTGCTGTCATGGAGGTTATTGTCTAGGGGGGCGTGTTTCATGCAGGAAAATTAAATAGTAGGGTTTGTTTGTGTTTTTTTTTTAAAAACAAAGTAATCTGTAAATTTTCAAATTAAAAATCCAGAGGGAATGTTGTAGCTAATCTAATTTTTCTCATTTTCTCTTTGTGGAGAAGTACAGCAGGACTTAGTTGATGATTTAGTAATGGCGCTAGGAAAATAAATGTACTTCCTTTTTATTTTCAATCCCTTCCAAATCTTCCTTGCAGTACGTACCCATTAAAAAAACAAACAAACAAACAATCAAAAAAAGCCAAACCAAAAACAACAGAAAGAAATACAACAACAACAGAAAAACCCAACCCTTTTCTGCAATTAATTTCAATGGCTGCTTGGGTGTGCAAAGATAGTTTTTGTTTTAACAATGGTAGCTGAAAAAGACAGGACGTTTGGTGTGCAGTTTACTTCCCCTTCATAAAGTTATTTAGTAAATCCTTTCAAACAACTTGAGCACCTAAGTATATCACTCTGGTATGGCTCATTGCCTCTTCCTATAGTCTTCCTAATTTGCTTAGACCACTTTTTCATAAACAACATTAAAACTATCAAACACCAAGGTATTACGTGGCAACTGATGGCAAAACTGATCTTTTCCACAGCAGAATAGGAAAGCATCCCATGTAATGGTTTTATGAGTGTTGCCTACATACCTTTTCATTCCAGGAGCTAGATTCTGAAAGCAAAGATTAATGAGAAATTATTATTGCTGCTGAAACGGAAATCCACTTAGAATTAATCATAAAGCCATTTTTCCCACCCTGTCAAACGTGTTTCAAATGCTGGATATACCAGAGACTGTTTGGACAGGTTTTCGGGTTTTATTTTTCTATGTACAGGATTTGGGCTTTCAGCACTTCCACTCTGCTTATACTGTTTAGATTATATGCACCCCAGAAAAGTGCCTTTCGGTTGTACAAAAAGCATCTACAGTTTGAATAGCAGATTTACTAGAAAGAAAGATCACTGCTGAGTGAGGCTAGGTCCACATCCCTCGGTTTTAAGAGAATTAAATTATTTTCTTTTCTCTACACATCTTCATTATTCAATTTTTTTTTCAGAGAAAACAAGAAGATATATAAATATTGTATTGAAAATCTGTCATTTTCTTCTATTTTGCTTTCAAGAACGTGGACTAGTACAGGAAGGGAAAGGTGCATATTTCTCAATTCCTTCCTGAGTTCAAGTACAGGGTTGATGAGAGTTGTCTCTGTTAGGACCCAACTTCTCCCTCATTAGTTGTGAAAATCCATTGTTTCTCTGGGAAAGGAATTTTGAAATCTGCAAGTCCTCCACTGAAAAGAAAATTTCATCTCTGCAGAAACATGACACAGGAAGATCAGTAAGATAAACCAATACACTGGGAAGCAGAAGCTTCTAAGAGAGGTTGGTCTACTTATGAGCTGCAGACCGCTGATGTAATTTTCTTAAGTTCATTTTGTTAATTGCTATTATTGATCCAGAGCACTGGACAATTTTCATGGATTTCAAGTTCCAAAATGAAGAGAAGTGTGCAAGACCTGTATTTTGACTTTGGTTATTCCAGGACTACATCTGATTTTCAGTGATACAGGTATATTCGAAGAAAGTTCACAGAAGATCAGTTCTGTGTGGCTAAGGCTGTGTCCTCAGCTTCAAGCTGTGTCACACTGAATGCAAATTATATTTTTAGAGGTTGAACTTGCATCTGGGAGAGCACGTGCAGAGGTGGGAGCACATAAGGAACTTACCACAAGATAGTTAGCAAGCAAAAAGCATCTGCTGCCAGTTGACACCCTGCTTGCTATAGATTCAAGACCAGAGCTGGACATGCTGGGAATTACAGACCTGAAAGTCATAGCTTGTACAAAGCCTAAGAGGGAGTCTTAGAGAGCACCATGTAGAAGACAGATTGCCTGTTTTCAAAAGAGTGGTCAAGGGTTGCTCTCTGGAGTGAAAAAATGTTTATAACACTGAAGGGCTTCTTGAAAGGGCTGTCAGTGTATTTTCTATTAGGTTATTGTAGGGGTGCAAGCACTGATCTTTTGATGATGATAACTTGGAAAATGAGATGCAAAAGTAATAAAGCTCCAGTGTATCTGATCCATTTAACTACTTCACATGTTGTTGTCAATTAGTTTATGTGTTTCGCCTCCACATTATAATGATAATATTTCACATTTGCAACATATATGCTTGAGTGTGCTAGATACACATATAATAATTAGATAATGTAAAATTGAAACTGAAATGGACAAAGATGTCCCATGTTTTTTTGTGTAATTAACATCTATCTTTAGAATATTGCATAAGAATTGGAAAATAAAAGCACAAGCCTATAAATTTGTTAAGTTGCCCAACTTTCAGTCTTCACAGTGCTGGATTTCAAAGTTGGGTGATGTTTACAAATCATTCTGATCATGAGGCTATATTTGGGATTGGGACAGACCTTGAAAAACTAAATACACTGTCATAACAGATGTGAGGCTGCTGCAATTATACTCTGAGATGTCCCAGCTGACTTCTGAAGAGCTGCTCACCTCACTTGGTGTAAATGTCAAGGCTGTTTTTTCACCGTGTTATTTCATGACTGCTTCCCTTTCTTCTTTCCTTGAGAGCTCCTTCCCTGTTCTTGCTAAATATGCAATAAAGTTCCTCAGTCTAGATCTACCCTTTGAGACCAGAAATATTTTAAGACATATAATTGGATTTGTGATAGCACCTCTGCTTTTCTACAACAGTATTAGATTAATCACTCTTCTAGCTCCCTGTTTTGTGCTTACCACAGTTTGGGCTGGACCTCAGAGAAAATACCAGTCATTTAAGACTTTCCTTGCATCTCTCTAATAGCGGGGCCAAGTGGTGTCTTCTTTGGTGCACAGAAGTGCAACCAGACTGCCTCAGTTTCTCTACAGCTCTCTGTAGCCCCAAGGAACAATTTTGTCTGTCAGAAGGAGCTGGAACAGCCTATGCAATACTGCATCAGCTGTGCCTCACTGCCAGACACACACCTTCCTCTTGAGGCTATGAGGAAAGTGGCTAGAGCTCGTATGACTACTTTAATCCTCCCATGCCAAGGAAATGCCATGGTAAAGTGGTGAATCAAACATGTCAGGCCTGGATCAGGCCCAGGAGGCTCACGGTTGTTGTTAGGGTAATGCTCCTTAGCGTGCCCACTGCTAGCGAAAGCAGGAGCTGAAGAGTGGGAGGAAAGACCTGCAGGAACAGGTTAGGATTGTTCAGATGGCAGGAGAGCAGAGCAGCTGGGAGGGCAGAGCGGGCACATCGCTCCTGCTGCTGGTGACCTCTGGAGAGAGAAGCACAGCACTCTGCCACAGGAAATAGCTTCTGTGCACTCATTCCAGGAACTTCTCTGAACATTCATTTCCTCTAATCCGAGTTCATGCTGGACTTTTTATTGTCTTGTTAAGCTTAATTGAGGCTAAGATAGAACAAAATCCTTGAGGGGTAACCTTAGACTAAGGGATGAGGCAGAAGGCATCTGCTGCCACAGGTGGGTACGCTGTCCAGGGGGAGTTGTGTATGTGCTGTTATTGGGAGATTTCTCCTTGTGTTCTCCTTGTTTTTCAGCATTTCCTTACAAAATGCAAAACCAATGATGCTACATCTGGACTGTAAGTACGAGACATTTTATGCTCACATTTAGACAAAACTTCTTTGCCAGTCATTGACATTTATGAGATTAACTAAAGTTCAGTCTTTCCTGAGCAGAAGATTCCATATTCAAACCCAAATGGTTACATCAGCAGTACCGTGATTTCAATAAAAACACTACATTTGGCTCAATTTATCATTCAGTTACAGGCTGCAATAACCAATTAGGAAAAATAAAAAGATATACCAACGTAAACTGATGCAATTATTTGCTAGTGTAACTGTGACTTAAATTACTCTTGGCAGTATGCTAGGCGTGGAAGGCATGTAGGAAAAAGTCTTTGGCTCAGGCAGGTTGGTTTGGCCACCCTTTCTGGCAGCACTACTCATGCACTGATGGTAAAGGTGGCTGAACTTAACGAGTGAATTAAAGTATTCCCTGCTAAACAATGATGACAATTACTTCAGAAGCATGTGTTTCTGTGAAACCACGAGACATTGACCAGACAGGCTCCAGTATAGATGCATGACACCGTGAGAAATAGATTTCTGCATGTTGACAGTAAGCTGATTAATTTGAAGTATTTGCTGGGTGCAAAAGTTAATGAGCAGCACAACATTGCCACAGGTCTCTCCCTGACTGCATGCAGTGTACTGGATCCCCCTGGAGAGGGATATCCCTTTGCTCAGAAATGCTTGTAGGAAAAGGGTTAATTCTCTGGCATGGTCGCTTCTGAGGGCAAGTAAATCTGTCATACAAGGTAAGCTGAAGAGAACAAAGGAAGAAGGGTTTATTTTCCCACTCATGATCCACAGAGCAGTGCTAGCAATTCCTGCAATTGTACTAGGAACATGACCATGAACAGGATGACACATTGGGGTGAGTGGGCTTTCTCTAACATGCAATGACTACAGCATCTTGGAAAGTGGTAGACAGAATCCAAAAGGACCACGTCGTTATCAGAAAAAAATGCAACAGAAAGACAGGGAAATCTAGCCAGACTGAAAGAAAAAGAGAAACAGGCAGTCTTACACATACTTACAGAAGTGTGCAACAGGACCAAACCTGACATGTATGCACAAAAAAAGAGAGAAACTGGAGTAAAAGAAAGTATATCCCAAAAGAAAGAAATCACAGGAAACCATGTGGTTATAGTGAGAGATCACCCCCATCTTTGCAAACCATCTACTTTCATTAACAGAGATGTATCTGCCGGTGCCTGACTGCTGTTTTAAGCTCCACCTGCTCTTGTAAAATGGAAGCTCAGCATATACTAGCTATTTATGATTTGTTTGCCAAAAACTGAATGGTGCTGAAGCAACAGAGATCATGTGCTGGTTTATCTAAAACCGGCCATTTTAGAAAGAACAAACATTGCTTCCTATTTCCTTGAATCTATCATTTCGTGAGGAGGAGCCATTGTTTCCTGTTTTTCTTTTTTTTTTTTTCTGTAAGAGAAGAGTTTAAGCAAAGCAGGCACTCTTTAGAGTATATACTGACTTTTTAAATGCAAATCAATGAAGGTGCTAGATGTTTCTCAAACCATATAAAGTTATGTGAAATGGGTGTTGTGAATGTTGCCTCTACAGTAGCACCTTCTGGCACACCCTGGCTGTTTGCAGTAGGTGATGGTTGAGAATGTGATGGGAGGAGATGCACAAAAGTGTCTGTGTTTTACTGCTTTTTTATCTTTTATCTTTTACTGCTTTTTTATCTTTTATCTGTTAAGCTGCTTAATAAAAGAGGTCTTTTATTAAAGAGGCAGTTAGGCCTCTTTCATTAAAGGTGTATCCTAAAGAAAAGGTCCAACTTGGAGTTCTCCATAAATGCCACCCAACAACTTTCCTATCACATCAGTAAAGGTGTTTTCATCCCTGCTTAACCTTTCATCTGAAATAGCACATCTTGGCAGCAGCTAGTCAGAAAAGTGTTAAAAAACACACAGTGGGCACAATGGGTTTCTAACCAGAAACCCTGTTCAGCTTCAGGGTGATACACTGTTTTATCAGCTGGGAGGAAGGGGAAAAAGAGAGGAGATGGGTGGATAGGAGAGACCAGCTGAATAACTGGTTGATCCTGAGTCTTGAGGTTCCCTAAGAGCTCCAAGTGTTGCTATGCAATGGTGAGGGTTTGTAAGGAAACCTGAGAGAAAGGAATGAGAAGGTGGTACGTAAACTAGTGGTTATGAGAGTAACGGGGCTCACCTCCACTGCTCTGCTGACTGAAGTCTTTGATTCACAGCCTTGCTGTTTTCCAGCTGGGGTGACTGCAGGTGTTTCTGATTCTTAGCAGAGCAGCTTTAGTTCTGCTAGGACAGAGGGAAGAACCGGTGGCACAGGCTGATGTCTGGATGTAAAATGAAATCTCTGGTGTTCTGAGCTACTGTGGTGGGAAAAAATAGCCCCTTCAACTGCTTTTCTGTAAATCTGTTCAGGGTTGTGAGCTTTGCAACAAGGCTGATGGTGGACCGTAACTCCGGGGAGTGACATTCTCCTGCTGGTGGTACAGGTCAGTTGGTAGGATTGGCAAGTCCTCCAGGGGCCAGCCTGTGAGCTCTCTGTCCCCTGCATTTGCACTGATCAAACAGGATGAATGTCTTACTCTGTCAGGTTGTGGCCCACAGACGGGATGGATATGTCAGCCCAGAGATGGCACTGATTGTTCTTTGTATTTTTTTTTCTTTTTTTGCTCCTCTTTCCTCCTACATGGGAGGCATAATAAGGAAATAGAAAAGTGCTTATGGACGTGGGACTGCCCACTCAAAGCAGGCAGCTGATGAGAAAAAAATGTTGGTTTGGGCTACTTGCTGCTTGCAAGGGGGAATCTTCCTGAGAAATACAGAACTGGTATAAATTTCATTGAATTCTTTGATTTTTCATAGCACCAGCAGAAGAGGTATAGACTCCAGGAGAAATGACAGTCCCAAATTTGCTGCAGCTTTAGGGTGATGAAGGTCCCAGCCAATGGTGCCTTGTCTTAGGGACTGGTCAAGATGCAGCTCTTGGAAGAAAAGGGCTGGTGGACCTTGAGGTATGACAGGGTTTGTAAGAGATGAACACTGAATGTGTGAAGGTACATATCAACCTGAATGTATAGATGCTCTAGGTAGAACATGTTGGAGTTCACCCAGCTGGAGACCACAAATCATGTCCTATACTCATGTAGGGATGCTGGAGTAAGCCTGATTTTACGCGTGTGTCTGTGTGAGCATGCGTGTGTGTGCACAGACACACACTCTGAGGTCATGCAGTCAAACAAGACTGTAGCCTGCTGTTACAAACTCATACAAAATGTCTGCTGTGTTTTACCTACAGCTAGGGCTAGTACGCTGACTGCCTAGCTAGGACCGGTATTTGGCAGTTTCTTTGCCTAATCATTTCAGGTTTGTTTGCCTCCTACTTCTGTGTGCTTCACACTTAATTTACAAGTGGCTAAAAGCCAGTTTCTCTGAGAACTAAGTCCCTTTGCAGACGTTCTCAATTATTTATGCCTTTCTTCAACAGTGAGTCTATTGTTCTTCTGCCTCCTCTGCAATGAATCCTTGTTTCCTCTATGTGAGGAGTATTCTCTGTTATACAAGGATGCTCCATTTTTCGCAATAGCTGGTCTCAAATTACCAAAAAGCTAGACAGTTTCTGTAGGTGATGATTTAAAGGGATCTTTGTTGAAGCACATAACTACTATGCAGTGGGCAGAGTAATAAACCTCACAGGGGAGAACTTACGTGGGGGAAAAGAGTGCCTGATCCCCCATGGAGCTGTGAACATTTGCTAACCAGATTATTCAGGGAGAATTATCCTTAAAGCAGAGAGTGGTGCAAAGCCCAGTTGTTTTAGGGGTAAGAATGTGATGTGCACGGGTAGTGCCCCATGATATTTTCTTCTTCTTTGTTGTCAGTCTCTGTTTTTGCTTATCTTCATTATTTTCTTCACAAGTGACTAGGTCTCAAGCTTTTTAAATTGGTTTAAATTAACATTTTCCCTTTCTCTTGGCTTGCAACTTGCAAGCTTTGTTCAGCACAAGGCTATTCTGGCTATGCTAACTAGCAGGCAATCTTGTTGAATTGTTTATGGTGCTTCTGCTATGACTTCTTCTCAGAATTGTCTTCTGAAGTTTTTACTTGGTCTTGTTTAACATAGTTTTCTACTTTCTTCTCTGCTCCAGTTTAAATATAGAACATTTCTCTTAGCCGGTGTATTACAACTTCTCTAATTTTATTCTTCTCTTTAAATAGTTCTTCTATGCTGACTCCTCCAAGCACTGTCTTGTTGCTTGTCTTCAGACAACTTTCTTCAGCTGCTTTTTAGCTTTTATTATAATTACTATGAAATTTCCTCTTTGTGTTTAAAACATTTGTGGAAATTTTCTACTCTTTTAACATTGAGTCCTTATCTACCTAAAATGTCCTTCCTTCTTCTGTGTTCCTCAGATTGTGAAAAAAAAAAAAAGGATGCCCTGTTAAATTCTTTCTGACTCAGTTTACAATAATGTTAAAAAAATCCCCACAACTAGTAGTATCACATGCATGTTTTACTGGACAACGTTGAAAGTCACCTGAAGAGAGTTCAAGCAAGAAATGTTGATAAAGATGGCAGAAAACACAACAGAATGATATAAATGAGCACGAAAAGTATTTTTTTAAAAAATATATGTCTTTCCCTCCACATACTTGTGGGAAAGTAACGGAAGATTGGCGAGGAGGATTGTAAATATGCTCAAGTGAACTGCACCTGGGGCGTTGGAAAACACATCTATCACGCTAATTGCTGTTTTGCCTCAAGCCTGTGAGCAGACCATCCGCCCTGACATAATATACACCTGTGATGGACTCAGGGACACCTTATCTTGCCGCTTGAGGTTCCTGCCCTGTTGTTGGAGAAGATCAAAGCACAAGGGGGAGGACTATGCCTGCTGGAACTCTTGAAATACCAGTTAAGCAGGGATGTAGGCCCCCTTTTGTTCCTGCTCCTGCACACTCTGGCTAGCGAGGACTCTGGCTAACAAAGACTCTTGCTGGCTTTGCGGTCCCTGCATCCCCTGCTTGTGTGTCTCCACGCGGGTGCTGCTTCGGAGACCTCCCGAGTTGTGAGGTATCAAGATCAAACTTGTTCTGTTCCTTTATTTGCGGTCTCCTGGTTGTTCCTGCAGCCTGCCTGCATTGACTCACACAATACTTAATTTTATTTAATAAGCTACCAGTACTAGTTGTCCAACGATTTTCTATTTGATGAAGTTTGCATCTTGGTCAAAGGAATATGCTGTATATGGGCCTTCTACTGGGTATAACTTCTATCATCAAATGTCTACATAAAACTTATGAGACCATCCTTTTCCTGAAGGTCTTAATAAGATAACTGCATCTTAAATAGGTAAAGGCGGACGGAAAAATGATCCTTCTGTTCACAGCCATCAAGAACAGGCAGGATTCTTGGCACATACGTATATGCCTAATAGTAGATTTTTTTAAAACTTTTTTTTTTTTCAGCTTGAAAGAGGTAGAATTGTCTAACAAACAAAATTGTTTCAATCTTAGTGTGGCTAACTCTCCATCTCAGCGTTCCCAGTTTTGCCATATAGATGGGCAAAACTAGTGTACGTGAGTAACTATTCACCTTCCTGTATTCCAAAGCACAAAACTTAAATGAAGAGCTAACGTACCTTGTCAGTAAGGAACTGATGATAATGTTAGGATCATCATGTTAGGAATCTTCTCTAGAGAGTTTGAATAATTAATTCTAAGGGTGGGGTGTGAATAGACAAACACTTTTAAATCCCTGGTCTGTTTCCAAGCAGTAAGTGCCATTTTTAAATTAGACAGTTTATATATATATATATATGAGCTACTCTAACAGGACACATAATTTTCAAAGCCTTTCAATTTTTTGCTTTCTAAAAGCAACCATGCTTTACAGTAAAACTATTCTTCCTGCGCTCTTTACTTATTAAAATTAGCAAAAATTGTAGGTAATTTTTTTTAACCTTCATGGAGGGTGGTTCACTGACTGCCCATCTGTGCACACTGTGGGCCACTATAATGTGTTGGTGCTTTGCAAAGGTGTGTTTAGAGTTTTCATAAATATACTTGTTATTGAAATGGAAGAGCAATGAATCTGTAGAGCTGTATCTGAACAATTGTTACACTAGTGTTATTCAGCAACGAAGACTTCTGTAGTAAATTTCTGTAGCTGCTATCTGTCACTTGGCACCTTTAATGTTTTTGCTTGAACTCTGCTCACATGTAAAACTTCATCCACTGGTAAAATTCCTTTGACATAATTGTTTTATAAGGTTGAAAAGACATAAATACTGTGAAAGCATATGATAAATGCCTGTCCATTGCAAAGAAATTGTGAAATTGACATTAATTGACATTGTAGGCTCAGTCACAGTTTTAGCTACGGAAAACCTGATGTTGAAAAGTTTGAAACACAATGACATAGTCAAAAAAAGAGGAAGGAGGTAGGCATTGCTTTTTGAACGAGTTTCTTCTTTTCTACCACAAGACTTCAGTACTTTGTTGCTATAGTTTCTAGCAATTTAGGAAAACCTGCTATCAAAGCACACTATCAAATAACTGCACTTCTTTACCTATAATCTACATAAAAATGCTGACCCTTTTTAGCTAATATCATAGATTTGCTTCAACTGCAGTAAAAAGAAGGCTGCATGTGAGGAACCTTGGGATCCCTGTATTTTAGGCAGGTCAGGAAGGTGGCCTGACTGAACGAATTGCTGACCCAGACAGTAACCGTTCAGACAAATGATGTAAATTGCCCAGGTTTCATGCATCTTCTAGTCTATAAACGTCTGCTTTAAAAATGAACTTCAGTCTGGTTGCCTTGAAGCTGGAAGGAGAAACCATTAATTAGGGAGAACAATATAATACAGCTTAACAATATATAAGTCAATGAAACATTAATTCCTTAAAATGCAAACAAACCCCCTAAAAAGTCAACCAAAATGGGGTGGGAAACAAGACAATATTGTATTCTTAGAATTTGCTATGAAGACATGGAAAAATACCATGCCCAGCACACATACTTGCCAGAAATCTCTCTTTAGAGAGAGACACAGAAAAAAAGCTGTCTGTTGAGCTAACACATTGCTTAACCAAGGTTTCGCAACCAGAATTAATCCTTGCCATTTGGAGAGTGATTAAGTTTTGGCTGAACGCATCTGACTATTGTAGGAAACTAAGGTTCTCCGGTTATGTTATCTGTTTCCCTTGATTTTTAAAACTAGTTTTAATTTTTCAATGAAATTCAAAATGGGACCCACAACCTTGCAGATATGTTTCCACCAAAACAGAAGGTAGAAGAGAGAGAGGGCACTAATTAGGGTATCCCATTTAACATCACTTTAACTTGAGTTCTTTTCTATGTGGCCAAGCAGCAAGCCAAGAAGACTAATCACAAGTACATAGATCAGACACAAAAGTAGATCATGTAGATCAACCCTCACTTACTGCCTTTTGCACCTGTGGAAGGGAACTTAGTGGCCAAAAAAGAAACAGAAAATGCTGATGGACAATAAAAGACGTATGAGTTGGAATTGTTGTGGTGCAAGTAAAAAGGAGAAACCAAGGCCCCTTTAGTTCTGCTGTCTTAAAGAAACATCTATTGAAGCCAGTCTTCTGTGTGTAACAACAAAGTGTCAGCTGGCTTTGCAGGTTTCAGCTCAAACTTGGCTGTTGGCTGTTAAGATAACTTTGAACCTGAGTTTGGAGTCAATTTTGGCCTATTTGATGTCAGTAAATTATGAACTACTGCCTATGCATTCTCAGCTGGAGCCTCCAAACTCCTCAGTGTGAATATAGGCAACAGTGTGGGAAGGTGTGTCTTAAAAACCAGTGAGTTCTGCTCATGAATGAAATCCTAGCAATAGTCTTTTCCAGGTTCTTTGGGAAAACATGCATTCTCCCTCTGAATCACTGGGGAAGAGAACCAAGAAAATAGACGCTTCAGAGCAACTTTACAGCTGTTGTGGGTAGAGGTCAGGAGTGGACAGACCTTCCTCTACTTAAGTCTGTTGAAATGCTGTTTGCATTCTGGGGGCCAGAAAGAACTCAACCGGAGTTTCTCTCCTCTCCCTTTCCTTTTTATTTTCAGCTGATATAAGGTCCTTTAGTTGGCACATTTGAAGGAGCGTGCAGTTCTGGTTCTCCTGCAAAAGAGAGAAAGCTGCAGAACTCCCAAGGTACTCTTGCCCAGAGTTGATGCCCCTCTGAACTAGTGTGATTATACTTCTGAGTTTACATGTTGTGGCTTCAACACAGATTTTTACATATCCTATTGATACCTATACAACAAAGCTGATGAATGTCAGAATTCCATCTGGAAACATCACTGACTAGAGCAGCATATTGTATTATGTTTATGAATGAGCTATGGACTTGTGAATACCAGCAGTACTGAAATCCTGGACTATTTCTTAGAGCTTTTCCTCTCTGAAGAAGAAAGATACAGTACTTCACAACTAATCCACAATTAGTCCATCAGCACTGTTAATAATGAAAATCTAGCTATTTAAGAACATGTGCCAAGGAGAAATTTCCAATCTGATGCTATAGCAACTACTCATTGCTTTGCTTCCTTTGAAAGCAGATTTGTGCACTTAGTTTCACTTCACTATTACCATAAGCAGCAACTAAAATGAGTTAGAAGTTCTTCATTTCTGATTCTTATTCCACCTGTAACAGTTCAAACTAAGACCAAGTCAATAGATGGATTAATTATTTAGAGAAAATTAATTAATGTATCAGAAAAAAGCCTATGCATTTACAGCTTTGAGCAACATGTGTTGACGGACAAAAATTGGATGAGTATAGCTATCATTTTTGAGATAGCTCTAATGGTCTGGACTTAAAACTGCAGAGGTTCAGAGGAGATTCACTGGAAGGTCAGCCATGCTTACCTCTCAGGATGGCACACCCTCTTAGAGGATCTGGGCAGACAGCTACTCACGATGCCCTCCAATAGCATCTGGTCCCAGTCCTTTCGACCCTTTTGACTTTTTCTGCTTTTGGAATACTTAGAAGTACAGCCTCCAGAGAAGACAGTGAGACTATTTACTTCCTTCTGCCATATTTACACTTGCAAATGCTTTTGCATTTTGGATTTTCCTGTATCATTTTAGATTTGGCTCGTTAAGATAAATTTTGCATGTATCTTGATTTATGTTGTAGAGTGTAATTTGGGCACATAAGCAGAATGTGAAAGTTTTCATCCTCTCTCTGCTGTGTATGAAACATTCTGTGTTTAGTCAGGGCAAACAACATAATCCAGATCTTACATAGAATCATAGAATAGTCTAGGTTGGAAGGGACCTTTAAGATCATTGAGTCCAACCATCAACCTAACACTGTAAACCACGTCACTAAGCACTATGTCAACCTGTCTTTTAAATACCTTCAGGGATGGTGCCTCAACTACTTCCCTGGGCAGCCCATTCCAAGGCTTAACAACCCTTTCCGGACAAAATTTTTTCCAAATGTCCAATCTGAACCTCTCCTGGTGCAACTTGAGGCCATTTCTTCTTGTCCTATTGCCTGTAACTTGGGAGAAGAGACCAACCCTCACCTCTCTACAACCTCCCTTCAGATAGTTGTAGAGAGCAATAAGGTCTCACAGAATCACAGAATCGTAGTGGTTGGAAGGGACCTCAGAGATCATCGAGTCCAACCACAAAAAAAACCAAAAAACAAACAAACAAACAAACAAACCAAAACAAAACAAAAAAACAAACACAACAACAACAACAAAAAAACCACCACCCACCACCTAAACACACAACAACAACAACCAAACCAAAACCATCACCCACCCACACAGCACCCCACCACAAACCAATAATCTTGGGCACTAGAGCATGCCCTGAAGAACCATGTCTACACGTTTCTTAAATACCTCCAGGGATGGTGACTCCACCACCTCCCTGGGCAGCCCATTCCAATGCNACCCCTTGTCCTATCGTCTGTAACTTGGAAGAAGAGCCCGACCCCCACCTCTCTACAGCTTCCTTTCAGGTACTTGTACAGAGCGATAAGGTCTCCCCTCAGCCTCCTCTTCTCCAGACTGAACAACCCCAGCTCCCTCAGCCTCTCCTCGTAAGACTTGTGCTCCAGACCCCTCACCATCTTTGTCGCCCTTCTCTGGACCCGCTCCAGCACCTCAATGTCCCTCTTGTGGTAGGGAGCCCAAAACTGGACACAGTACTCGAGGTGGGGTCTCACCAGTGCCGAGTACAGGGGGATGATCACTTCTCGGGCCCTACTCACCACACTGTTCCTGATACAGGCCAGGATGCTGTTGGCCTTCTTGGCCACCTGGGCACACTGCTGGCTCATGTTCATCCGACAGTCGACCAACACCCCCAGGTCCTTTTCTGCCAGGCAGCTCCAGCCACTCTGCCCCCAGCCTGTAGCGCTGCAGGGGGTTGTTGTGACCCAAGTGCAGGACCCGGCACTTGGCCTTATTGAACCTGGGTAAGTTCAATAACTTCCCTGGACAACCTGTTCCAGTGCCTTACCATCCCCACAGGGAAGGATTTCTTTCTAGTATCTAATCTAAATCTCGCCTCTTCCAATTTAAAACTGTTACCCTTTTTCCCGTCACTACGCTTCCTGACAAAGAGTCCCTCTCCGGCTCTCCTGTAGGGTCCCTTCAGATATTGGAAGGTTGCTATATATATATATTTATATGCTGTATGTATACGTAAAATATATATATATATATTAGTTTTTCCTTCTTTCATCCAAAAGAAAAAAGGTAAACCACAGCATTTTTAATATCACCTCTTGTTTTCTCATCATTTGTCTTAGAGGCTCTAGCTCCCTCATGGCAAGCTCGTTGCATGTGGGAGATATTAATGGAGTATCACTACTGATTAGCTTTGCAATTAAGTCCATGTCCAGGTGCTTCATGAGCTCAGAGTGTAATAGGCACTATGACAAGGGAGAATGAAATGCATATGGCAAGATGATTTCAAAATAACTTTCTGCAATCTGGGTTTCAAAACGCAGCCAATGTTTCCTCGTACATCTATAATATGCCAAATATCTGAGCCTTCAGACACAAAAAGCTATGGAATGCAGCCCTAAGCCAGAGGCTTGAATTTTGGAAAGCACCAATCACCCAAAAGCCTTAGAACTTGAAACTGAAGAATACTCACAGTATTAAATGTTCTTATTACTTGAAGTGGTACAAGAACATTTTGATGAATGCTCTGGGGCTCGTAAAAATTAGCTGTTTAATGGAACGGCACATGAACTGTTGTTCCAAAGATGAAGGATGTGTTGGACTGGTACAACGCCCGGCAGGAGTTGACTTTGGTCTAAGGTTTAATCTTTCTCTCTGATTTTCTTGGGTTTTTCTCCTGTTCCCTCAAAGTTACATCTGAACACCTCCTGCATCATATGGATTGTAATAGCAGAACATAGCTATCAAATCCATTTGTTAGCTGAACATATAATGTGACTGACAGAAAAGAAACCTGGAAGTAAAACATAAGAGAAGAAAAATCCCTCCTATTCTGTAGGAAGGTGAAGTCAAATACTGCAAGACTGAACCAGCCATTTTATGGCTTATGGTCATATCATGTAAGTATCAAATTTTACATTGCTACAAACCTGAAAAAAAAAAATCAGCGAATAGACCTCTTTTTATTCCATCACACCAAGCTCACACTCTGATGTTGAAGGATGTCTTATAGCACTGGAAATGGCTTAGAATTTCTGATGGGAATCATTTACTGCGATAAGCAATAACAGCAAGAATGTTTGAGATGGAGCCAGGTTGGGATCAGCTCCAGAGAGACGCTGAGAAAAAAATCTAAGCATATATTTTAGGTCTTTATCCCTCAGTGGGTTTGATCCACTGTCCTCAAATATGTAATGTCTTGGGAAACAAGACCATTTTAATGAGATGGAACAGTTCTTCCCCAGGACAATAAGAGCCTCCAGAACCACCTGTGTGTGGAGTAACTTTTCATTGGTTGTTTACCAATTAATAACTTACAGCACTATATTTAAGCACACTGGTGTAAAAATTTGTGGCTAGCACAAGGCCATGCAGATCTCAAATGCTCAGGGTATTAGCCAAATGTAATAATTAATGCTTAATTTAGAAGCCTGAGATTAGCAAAATTAATCGCAGGGTGCAGAAAGACTTCACAAGTAGGTAAGAAAAACTACGTAGGGAAAGAGGGTGAGGCTGCGGTGCCATTAGCTGCTCCCTGTGATAGCTCATTAGGTTAGCTCTTACCAAAGGAGTCAAACCTAAGTATGTGTGTGTAGTAGCTGAAACATAAAAAGCAAGCAGGAAGCTCCTGCTGGGAACACAGGGAGAAGAGCTCTCAGATTTCTCTGGATGAAGTTAGAAAAATGTTTGGGGATATGCTCCCCTGCGGAGTTCAATAGCGAAGTATCCATTAAACAGCCAAAGGCATGGCATCTGTAAGGGAGAAAGAGAAAAAGGCAAAAAACCTCTACAGCAGCAGATGCACCATGCCAGCAACAGAAACTACAGCACTGGATCTAATGGTCACTGCTGGTTCGGCGCCATTGCACTGAGGCAGATGAGCAAAGCATTAAAAGAGAACGCGGGAGAGGAGAGGTCTCCAAGGAGAGGACCACGGACATTCTGTCCATGATGCACAGAGTTATTAAAATAAAGATAGAAAATTCCTCTGTCTATGTGTGACTGTAAGGGAAGAGAAGGAAAGGAAACCATCTTGCTGCTGGCCACTGTAAGCAATAAAAGTAGAAAGAAAAAAAGATATACAAGAGAAGAAACAGAAATCTTGTTTGTCCACTGGTGGGGAAGAATACCCGTGCCTTGTAAGTAAGAGGATCACAAGCTCTACACTGGAAAGCCAGCCCAACAACTTACTTTCTGCACCTCACATCATCCCCACTAAAAATAAAATCCCTGACAAGTCATGATGCTTAGAGTGGAACAGAAGCAGCTCCTCCTATAGCAACACCGGTTTGGCATAATTTTATAAAACACTTATCTCTGACAATACAGCAGACTGCAAAGATCAGCCAAGAGCAAATACTAGTTAAGAAGGTGGCATCTTTATGTCATCCCTTGTCATCCCTTTGCCCTGAGGTTCTGTCCAATTTGATCTTACATCCTGGGCTTCCATCTACTGTTTTCTTGTACCTGGTTAACTGCTGATCAAGCTTTACGCATGGCTTCACATTCCTGCCATACATTCTCCTCGTAATATTAACAATACTGCATGTTGCCTTTCTCCTAAGAATGATGGTGTTCCCAAGGAGAAGAGTCATAACAGAAGAGTATATGACACATTTTATTCACCTAAAGGTGGCATCTGAGAGCTGGAAGGGCACTAGATTAGCTGGTTTTCTCTAACTGTGGGTCATAAATCTCTTGGAGGTCAAACAAAGGTTAAAAAGAGAGCTGTCAGTCCTCAGCGGCTTAATCCCTGCAGTGCTGGGAAATAAGAGGGACTGTTATTACTTCCTCCAATTTCTACACTTCCCAGAAAACTTCAAATTACCTTTAATTGCTGGAAACAGTTTAGCTCCTTCAAAATGAAGAAGTCAATAAGCACAGTTGTTTTTCACGCTCCTGTCCTGGAGGGACTGGTTAATACAGACTCGCGGAGATCACTCACAAACAGATGAGCTGAAAGGGCCTTTAACTTTCAGAAAGTTGGATGAATGTAATCATTAAAGTAAAAGATCTGGGGAGAGATGACAAGGAAAATACACCATTTTTCCCCAGCCATTTCTCTTGGCAATTGTGTCTTTCTCAGGAAACTCCTGCCTCCTGTGTCCCCAGCCACATGTTTCCATCCCCTGAACAGGCGCGTTTGGTTGTGCTGGTGTAATTCTACTCCCTGCACAGACCTCTGGGGAGCCAGGTTATAACTCCCAGGTTAATAACAAGCCTTCCTGTAAAGGCAGAATATTTTTAAAATAGATCAGTAATCTATCTGTTTCATCATGCAACTCCATAAACAGTCGTAGGCAGAGAATACATTTAAGCAGAATGAGCTACTGAATCACTGCCTCAGGACGGAGTGGGAATAGAGCTAGGGGACACAAGGACAAGGACTAATTACTAACTAGAACACCAATCTGGAAGACAGAATGACAGAGTGTGTCAGGAAACCACTGTACGTATCTGGGGTAGAGAAGGACAGGGTGAGTCAGCCACAAGAGAAATTAAAAAAAAATAAAATCATGATTTGATGGAAATGAAATCAATGGGATGTTGTTGGCAGAATTGTTTCCAAGAAGAATGTTTTTCAGTGTTTTCCATGAGGTCTTTGGCAGAGCCAAATCTGACGAGGTTATTGAAGCTTGCAAGGACAGAACTACAAGACCAAGCGAATACAGAACCATTGATTAAAGGAAGAGGATGGACAGCAGGACTACATCAAAGGAGACCAAAAACATCTCTTCAGAGTTGAGGGAAGAAAAAAATTGGGAAGTTAATCGATTTTCCTTTTAGCTTATATAAACAATACCAAGTTAAAACAAACCAAAACAAAAGTCGTATTATAAACGTGCAAGCCTTTTTTTTTGGAGAGAAACTGAAGTAATGTAAAATATGCAAAGGGCAACACAAGTTAGGGCGTTTGGAGTATTTAGTCCTTCACATCCCTCCTCTTTATACTACCTACTGCCAGAAGACAAAAAAAAAGGTCTAGGGAAGCACCCTCATTTCTCAGCTGCACCGCTGAGCTCAACTCCATAGTCTGTTCCCCCTCCATACACAGATCTCCAGCTGTTTTCCCTGGGAGTTCTGAGCACTCACTGAGAGAGTTTAAACTTCCTAATAATAGCAGGAAAAAAAACCTGTATATGTATCACATCTGAAACACATTAAAAACAGTAAGTTCTTTCAGCTGCAAAGACAAGCATTCAAAAAATATCCCAGACTTTCTTTGTCTGCTGTTCCTTTTTTAAGTCATCCTTTGCAGTGAGGCAAGGTCTCAGCGGAAGGTGAATATAAGGGAATGATTAAAACCTGATGGTGCACTTGAAGATAGCATCATAATATTTATGTAGATGTATACAGTAGAACCACTCTGTCCCCAGCATATTTTACTGGAAATAAAAAAGGTTTTCTACCATAGCAATCCTTGCATATGAACTACATACATTTTGAAGAGGAGAAAAGGAGGACGTGAATGGCAAATTTCTATTTCTATTTCTAATGGTAAATTTCTATTTCTATTTCGAATGGTAAATTTCAATTTCAGTGAGGATCGTCTAAGAAAATGAAGAAAGTTAAAAGTAGTCGTGTTAATGGATTGTGCGTGCACACTTTTCTTACAGCTGTCCTAGGAGTAACACAGTAAAATTCATTAAAAATACAGTTAAAATATGAATAAAATCATACAGCTAAGAAGTTCCAAATTAACTTACCATTGATAAGTTTTACAGTCCCCACAAACTCAGTCTCATTTTAATACTCATTATAATCAATACAGGTACGTATAAAGAAGTAGAAGGGTTGACAGTTGTCTACAAATGCTGTTCAATATAATTCCTTACATGCACTAAATCCATAGGCATGACCAGGGAATGTGCAGCCTCCTTAAGGAGAGAACATGACATATAATAACGAGAGTGGCCTTGTCCTTTTGGTCTGCAGGACACTAGAGATGTCTTGGGATGTGACGTTCTTGGGATGACAGTGTGGCAGGCGTGATCCTGAGCATCACATACCAACCTCCCTCTGAACTGAAGTAATAGAACTCTTTTTTTTTTTTTTTCCAAACAAACCCTGACTATTAGAACCAACAAATAGCTCTTCTGCGTTCTGAATCAGTCCTTCCTCTCTGTCATTTCAGTTGTTTCCAACACTTCTGAAGTTTATGTTTTATCCGCAGTAATATGTAAATCATCAAAATGTACACAAAAAATTTAATCAATGCTAAAGAAGTTTCTGTCCAAGCTTTTATGAAAACAGGAGAAACAAAAATTGAAGTATGTACATATATCTTTATGTAGCTGAACAGGCAGGCAACCTATTACGAAGGCAAAGCTCCAACACCTCTCTTGAAAGTCAGCGAGTGCCTTTCCACCAGAATTAAGAGGTTTCAGATCAGGTTATATTTACAAAAGTGCTTCATTTTCAGAAAATGTTAATTTTTTTCCCCTATTTTTGTTGTTCTATGAAGAGTCCAGACATCAGGAGTGACAAATGACTTAAAAACGTGACAAAATCTGCTTCTGAGACTAAAAATGGAGTCTATGTCCTTCATCATGAAGATGCTAATAAGATTTTCTCATCTGGGTAATCCCTATGTTATTTTTCACATGTTCCTTGATTATAGCTAATTGTGTCAACAATTTTTTGTGTGCCTAACTTGAAAATTGAGGAATGAATAACGTGATACCCTATGAGAACCTAAAATACTGTATCTTTTTTCAGCAAGTCATTTCTAAGCATGATGAAATAGACTCCCTGTTATTTCATTCTGCAGACAGCGTAGCTGTTTTAATCATTAAATTCTCACTGGATTCCACAGTAGGCTCTCCTACAGGAAATACTTTGTTCTGAAATCTGAAACTTTGGCAAGTAAGATAAGTAATGTCTAATATTCCTCCTTCACCACATCCATAAATGAAGGAAGCTGAAGAACACATTCAGTAAACAGGAATTGAAAATGCATGCCGGGACGTTCAAGCAAAGCTCTCCCAAATAAAAGATTAGGTTTACATTTCCAACACATCACATTAAACCCCGTGAAAATCAGATTTCACTTTTCACCTTCTAAAACATTACTCATACTGTGGTTTTTAATCAAACAGAAATAGGAAATAAAATGAAAAAATACAACTATTGTAAATGGCTGTACGTCTGGTTAATTCAGATTTTGTTAGCAATCTTCATCTGTTATTTGAATCTCATCAGCCTGTTAACTGGGCCAGTGGAAAGGTCATTAGAAAAACATTTCTGGTGGCATTCTGTCTGAAACAGAATCATTAGGAGAAAAAAAAAAAAAGCCCGGGAATGTTACAGAACAAAACAGCAATGACGAAAAATTTCCCAAACATGGAGTTAAGGAACGGTGCAAGCTTTCATTTCATCTTGGATTAACATTCAAGATGCTCTTTAACAAGCCCTGCCCCATCACCTCACTCTGACACAGCTGAGCAGGGCAGGAACAGCCACGGTGTCATTTCTTGGGCACAAATTCCTAAACCCAACATACACTTTCTCTTTTTTTGCTGCTAATCACATTAATTAGAATTTTGGTTTAAGCAAATGAATGATCATTGATTCCACTCTGCAACTGTGCACGATGCGCAAAGTTTATATGCAGCTTGAATTTGTTATTACTAACACAGATCAATCCAATTTGGTGTGTAAGCCTCATTTTTCTTGTCAGACCACGCCACTTTTTTCTTTTCGAAACTCCATTTTCGAATGGATACTCGATATCGATATGGATATCGAACTCGATACTTCACTCAATTCACCTTTTAGCTGCACTAGATAATGGCGGTTCTCAGATGTGTGGCTATTTTCTGTGGATATTTACCAATATTAGTCCTTATTGTGGAACTCAGCAACTAGTTGCAACGCTTAATATATACTTCGAAGAGCCCAGGGCAGGAGGAATTTGAAGATCTGTTGTTACAGCTCGAAACATACAGACTGTGTGGTGCTGAACTTTAGTATTCCTAATAAAACTAAATAGGAATAGTTGTGCAACTGGACAATATTGCCTAGTTTAGCTGTTACCCCCTTGCTATCAAAAGTGCTACTTTATATTTAAGAAAGCGTACAGGACTGGAGAGAGCACCGTCACTACCTCTCGATGTTTAACTCCCATGACTAAAGCAGCTTTTCTCTCTTTAGGCACGATGTGATGATTTTCAATTGTAGTTCCTCAGACCCTCAAAGAGCTATAAAGATATGTGATAATGCATTCAAATAGACTAAGCAGAGCTTTCTATAGGGAAAAAAAAATGTTCAGTTTTCCAGATCAAAGACAGCAGGAAAGAGGTTCTACCTCCTAACTCTATCAATGCTTCATCATTCTACCTCAGCTTTTTTGTAAAATTGGAGTAATGATAAAACACCAGGAGTTGCAAACATAAACAAATGACCTACTCACTTTCAGAATCTACTGCTTCTAAACATTAAGTCGTGCTAAAGATATCCCTTTCTGAGCGCAGTATTCAGAAGTTGAGCACTTTTGTGCTGCTTGGTTTATACATTAGCCAGCGTGCTGCCAGTTTCCTTGAGACACTGTATTTTTAAGTATTGATCAGAAGCTCAC
>QJSC01002239.1:691854-744406 GCA_003697955.1 Calidris pygmaea | reverse complement strand
GCATCCCCAGGTCTGCCTGGTGATGTGGGCTGCCTCTTTGCCATCTGCTTTGAAGCAGGAAGAACTGAGGACTCTTCTGCCGGAGGGAATTTCATCCCGAAGGCAGCCGCGGTCCCCGCACCGATGCTTAACAGAGTAGTAGGAACCGCTCTCAGCACCCATGTCCCAAGGTGCAGCTCCTTTTCCGCTACCTGGGTACATCTTCTCCTGACTTCTTACCTCCAGCAATGTAGGCAGCCCTTCTGTTGTTTCACTGCCATGCATCCTGTCACCCAACACAAGACAGGCTTAAAAATAAAAAAGAAGGCTGTACCCAGCAAAACTTGACCTTAAGGTTTTACATAGGGCAAGCAAAAAATTAAAACCAAACGCCATAAAATACTGCACTAATCTGGGCTTACAAATGAGTTTCATTCACATCCCTCATGCAAATTTCTCTCTGTGTGCTCTTGCTCAAAGGCCACAGAATCACAAATTCCAACCCTTCCCCCCACTTCATGAGGCTCCACCATGATAACTTCCACCTCCAGCTACTTTGAAGAAGGTTTAAATGCCCTGGGGAGTTCTAGCTACAGTCACAGAATCACAGAATAATACGGGGTTGGAAGGGACCTCTGGAGATCATTCAGTCCAACCCTCTCCAGAGCAGGGCCACCCAGAGCAGGTTGCACAGGAATGTGTCTGGCGGGTTTTGAATGTCACCACAGATGGAGACTCCACCACCTCCCTGGGCAGCCTCTTCCAGGGCTCGGCCACCCTCACAGCAAAGAAGTTCCTCCTCATGTTTAGGTGGAACTTCTTATGTTCAAGTTTGTGCCCGTTCCCTCTTTTCCTGTCACTGGGAACCACTGAAAAAAGACTGGCCCCATCCTCCTGACACCCATCCTTTAAATATTTATAAGTATTGATCAGATCCCCCCAAGTCTTCTCCTCTCCAGGTTAAACAGACCCCAGTCCTTCAGCCTTTCCTCAGCAGAGAGAAGTTCTAGTCCCCTGATCATCAGTCAGAAAATCATCACTCAGACATCTTGTGTATCAAATTTGTTTTCACTTTGCTTTTTTTAACTAGTCATTTTGCCTAATCCAGGCTCTTCATTTGACAGTCTTGAGTTCTTTTTACAGATTTCAATATCTTCATGATAAATATTACATCAGACATTGGATACAAGCAAAAGCTGCTATGCCTCTGATCTCTGGTATATTAACCACTTCTCAGAGTCCTCACCTTCTACAACAGGTACAAACGTCACATCAATCTGCTCAGTGCACCCGAGAGTCAATTCTTTCCCTCCCCTTTACCCTCCTTGGACGTGGCTTCTTCTATCAGAAGAGGTTTAAAGTAGTTTGGAGATGAATTTTTGTTATCTATCAATTACATGTTGCCAAATCAATAGCTAATCCTCCACTACTCCCCAAGATGTCAAGAGATTGAAGGAAAGAAATTTACTATCTGTTATTCAGATCAACCTTTCTACCATCAGTTCTATTCTACCATAGTCAAAGCAAAATTTCCACTAAAGCAAATATTAAAAATTGCAGGACAGGATCGTGGAATAGTATAGGGACTAGAACATTCAGCGAAAGGTGCCCAAACGTTCAATCTTACTAAGAGTGAATACCCCAAACTGTTCTCCTTCAGTATCAGAAGACCAGTCTTCTGCCTCCTATCATAACAGAACTTGAGGAATGAAATGAGAAATCAGGAGGAGAAGCACAATTGGTAAGAAATTAAATAATAATGGAAAAATAACAATAGGAAAAAAAAAAAGTGGCAGATGAACAAAAAAACAAACCTGAGAGAGAGGAAGAAAAGAAAGAAGTATATTGAGACACTGAGTCATTGGCATTCTGACACACTAAAGGAGGCAGCTTTTCTATCAGTTTTTAACGAAGGAGGAATTTCACACAGTAAGTTTAAACCAACAGAATGCAGCACTTTTCCCCACAAAACGTATGAAATTTATTATATATAGTGTTATCAGCTGTAGAGAGAGAGACATATATGGCATTGAGTAATGCAGGTGAAGGCTTCCTGGTAACTCATCTCTTTCATATTTTATTTCTCAGATAATTTCAGCGATCCAATGGTCTATTTTTGTCATGTCACTGTCTTTAGTCTTTTGTGAACGACTATCCCTCCCTAGGGAGGAATAACCCCCTGCACCAGTATAGCTTGGGGGCTGACCTGCTGGAGAGCAGCATTGTGGAAAAAGACCTTGGAGTCCTGGTGGACAACAGGATGCCCATGAGCCAGAAATGGGCCCTTGTGGGCAAGAAGGCCAATGGCATCCTGGGGTGCATCAAGAAGAGCGTGGTCAGCAGGTCAAAGGAGGTCATCCTGCCCCTCTGCTCTGCCCTGGGGAGGCCCCATCTGGAGCACTGGGACCAGTTCTGGGCTCCCCAGTTCCAGAAGGACAGGGAACTGCTGGAGGGAGTCCAGCAGAGAGCTATGAAGATGATCAAAGGAATGGAGCATCTCTCTTATGAGGACAGGCTGAGGGACTTGGGTCTTTTTAGTCGAGAAGAGAAGACTGAGAGGGGATGTCATCAATGCTTATAAATACTTAAAGGGAGGGTGTCAGTAGGATGGGGTCAGTCTGTTCTCAGTGGTGACCAGTGACAGGACAAGGGGCAACGGGCACAAGCTGGAACACAGGAAATTCAATCTGAACATGAGGAAAAACTTTTTTACTTTGAGGGTAGGAGAGCCCTGAAAGAGGCTGCCCAGGGAGGTGGTGGAGTCTCCTTCTCTGGAGACATTCCAAACCCTCCTAGATGCCTTCCTGTCCAGCCTGCTCTGGGTGACCCTGCTCTGGCAGGGGGTTGGACTGGATGATCTCCAGAGGTCCCTTCCAGCCCCTGTGAATTCTGTGATCCAGGCTGTGATTCTGTGAAATATTAAAGGAAATGCTGTTAAATTCTCCCATCTTCATTTGTCTCTTGAGGGTTATTGACTACGTTCTAAGGATTCTTTTGCTAAGACCTTAGAGGTTTCCCGGGGAAAGGGAAAAAAAAAAGAAAAAAAAAGAAGTAAAACACTGAACTTAATCTTCCCAGTTTTCATTTATAGATATAAAGAGCATTCCCTTTGCCTGCTAGCAATGGGCACTGCCTACACAGTTTTTCCTACTCCATGCTTTGTGACTGGAGTCTTATCAGTCGCCAGCTGTGTAGAGCTAGTTGTGCACATACAGATCAGCATCTATAGAATTCAAAATACAGGCTTTGTTCTAAACATGGCTACGGGAATTGTTATTAGGTGAAAAGAACTTCTGGTTTGATTTGAATATCTCATTTCTTCTGTTCTGTTCCAAACTCTGGGTCATGCCTCATTCTCAAATGGAGATTTTCATTATGTTTAAGAACATAATTCATTCTGAAGCTCTATGCCCTTCGTTTAATTTGAAAGGTTTTAACTTTTCCATAAATCATGAAACACAACTGGTTTCTTTGCTGTTAGAAAACGACAAACAAAACCAAACCCAGCATTGACTACTATGACTTTACTATAAATAACCTTGAAGGGGCATAGCGATTGCCCCAAATATAAAATTTGGAACCCTTCATCTTAAAACAGACTCAAAAAAGGTATTTATCACACAGAACAGCAAAATGCAGCCACTTGTAAACTGACTGGCCAGAGAAAAGCACAGAATGAAGGTATATTTGCTGAACAATGTGAAGCATTTGTGGTTCCCACCAGAAGCAGAATCTGGTCAGAATTCAAGAATATATACTTATTACTGATATTGGATCAATATCATTAGAGTCCAATGAAGATGAAAGCCTCTTACTGAAAATATAAATTACCTTTTACCATCAAGATTTCAAGTTTTATTAAAACAGCATTCTTATCTTCCCTCTCCTTCATTCAAAATGGCATTTCCAACAATAGTTCACGTGAAACACAGTTTAAGCAGTGAATCAGAGACTGAAACATCAATCCACTATGCTTCCTGTTTCTCATTAAGGGTAGGGGTAGAGAAGTTCAAACTTTATTTAGTATGTTGCAGATGAAGATATCACAATGTCATCTCATCTAATTTCAGTTTCTTTCCATATTTGCCCTGAAGGATTGTAACTTCTTTTCTGTAAAGCCTGGAATCCAAATTGTTTTCTGTGGCATTTAGGTTACATTCATATAATCGTAGAATATCTCAAGTTGGAAAGGATCTACAAGGATCATTGAGTCCAACTCCCTGCTTCTCAAAGGACTAGCTAAAACTAAATCATATGACTAAGAACGTTGTCCAGATGTTCCTTGAACTCTGACAGGTTTGATGCCATGACCACTTCCCTGGGGAGCCTGTACCAATGTCCAGCCACTCTCTCAGTGAAGAACCTTTCCCTAATGTCCAATCTGAAGTTCCCCTCATGCAGCTTCATTCCATTTCCTTGGGTCCTGTTGCTGGTCACCAGAGGGAGGACATCAGTGCCTCCCCCTCCACTGCTCCTCTTGAGAAAGTTGTAGATTGCTGTGAGGTCACCTCTCAGCCCTCTCTTCTCCAAGCTGAACTAATGAAGTGACCCCGTTAAGTCTTTCCCTGGAGACCTTTCAACCATCTTGGTCACCCTCCTCTGGTCACACTCCAATAGTTTGATTGAGGCCCCCAAACTGCACACAGGATTTGAGGTGGGGCCACACCAATGCTGTGTAGAGTGGGACAATCATATCCCTCGACTGGCTAGTGATACTGTGCTTGGTCCAGGAGACAGGTGGTCATGTTAACTAATTTCTTCTACATAATAGAAAACCAAACTAGGTCTGGAGAACCTATGCTGAATTGATCAGCAATAACTTTGAGTGGAAGATTATAATGAAAATGTATAAACTGAAAACTATCACTATTTGTACAAATGCAGGAGGAAACACCTGCGCTTGCTCTCACTTTCCTGTATCAAACCTTTCTTTTGTCACAAATTCATTTATAACTTCTCCCAGGTAGAAAAGTAGTTTCTATTCTTTCCAGAGGCTCCACCACAGCTAAAGGTTATACAAAGACCTAAGTCTCGGTAACGTTATGGACATGCAGATTGGCCTGTTTTCCAGCAGCTGCCACGCCTGGTGAAGCATGGAAGAAGTTTGTGAATCACAGCAATGGAATCTCTGAATGGCTTTAATTAATGAATGCCAGGGAGCGGGAGGGAGCTTACCAGCAACGAAAAGGAAGGTATTTCCCAGAGACATTTGAAAGCCTAACCTAGCACTCAACCAGCCAGAACATCTATACTCCTGAGCAAAGAAAAGCTTTCCTAATTAAAAGATGTTTTGTGCTTTTTTGGTGTCTTACGAGACGTGGAAATAGATCTTTATGAAAATTTTTGCATCAAAAATCCCATTTTATTTTCCACCAGTGTGATTTTCCATTGTTAATATTCTTACACTCTGCATATATTAAGGCACATTAATAAATGAACGCAGCAGGTCAGCCTGTCCGATATTTCATGAAGGATCATGGGAAATGATTGGTTTAGGATGAGTGGACAAAATCACTTTGTTCATCAAACTTAATTTTAGCTGAGGACCAATAAATGTGTGCATAGTATGGACGTACTGAAAGTTAACTGGGCTCAGAAATACAGCCCAGGAACTTCATGTTCATGGCTCAACTCTACCTCTTAACATGAAGGAAGAAGCATTACAGTGACACTGAGGAATGACAGATCTTTAGTTTACACAGTCTCTTGGATTTCTCAAATTCTAACAACAGAACCATCCATAGCTAAGGCTTCAGGGGCAAAAGAGAGAAACACAACAGTTAAGCCTGGAAGGTGAGACCAATAAGCCAGCCAAACAAGATTTCATACCATTAAAAACAAAGCCATTAACTCTCTGTGAAACAAATTTCATTATGTTAAATTGTTATATGGCTGATAAGCTGGCATTTCCATGAGTTTTTAAGTCCTATAAGGAATATATTGGAAAATTACGGTAAACCTGTGATTTGTATTCTCTAACAGGTCCACAGCATGACAAGATACAGTCTCCAAACTCTCCCTCAGACTCAGAAAGGGAGTTGAAACTCGGTGTGGTTTAAGAAGCTCTTGAAATAATTTCAGGAGACTCTGTATAAACACTCAGCCCCAAAGATGTGTGTTCCGATTCCCTTCCAGTTTTCTGCCATGCATTAGAGCCACGAGATCCCCAGAGCCTGAAATGCTGACTGCATATCAATATCCTAACACGAATTACCTTTTCGGTACGTTTACCGTCTTGGGATGCGATGTTTCTCCTCGTTTCCCAAAATACCCCTGGACCTTCTCATCCTAGTAACCCATTGGAGACTGTTGCACAGAGCTCCCTGGACCCCCCCACAGCATCCACCCTGTGGAAGAAACACATAATGAAAAAATTGTGATGAATTGAATCTTGTAGAGACATAATTTGAAGACACTGGGAGAGAATAACTAAAGTAGACTAAATCATAGAATCATAGAATGGTTTGGGTTGGAAGGGACCTTAAAGATCATTGCGTTCCAACCCCCTGCCATGGGCAGAGACACCTCCCACCAGACCAGGTTGCTCAACAGCAAAAACAAGATATAGAGCTGTCCCTGAGAAGGGAGGGGAGCTGTAGGATTATAATATCCCCTTGATGTAAGTATAATACAGCTGTTGAAAGCACAATCAATTTCAAGAAGACTTTAATCACTCGAGAGGTGATTCTACCCCTCTATTCTGCGTTTGTGAGACCCCACCTGGAGTACTGTGTCCAGCTCTGAAGGGACATGGACCTGTTGGAATGGGTCCAGCAGAGGGCCACAAGGATGATCGGAGGCATGGAGCACCTCTGCTATGAAGACAGGCTGAGAGAGCTGGAGTTGTTCAGCCTGGAGAAGAGAAGGCTCTGGGGAGACCTTAGAGCAGCCTTCCAATACCTGAAGGGAGCTACAGGAGAGCTGGGGAGGGACTCTTTGTCAGGAAGTGTAGTGACAGGACAAGGGGTAACAGTTTTAAATTGGAAGAGGAGAGATTTAGATTAGATACCAGAAAGAAATTCTTTACTATGAGGGTGGTGAGAGCCTGGCCCAGGTTGCCCAGAGAAGCTGTGGCTGCCCCATCCCTGGAGGGGTTCAAGGCCAGGCTGGATGGGGCTTGGAGCAACCTGGTCTGGTGGGAGGTGTCCCTGCCCAGGGCAGGGGGTTGGAACTTGATGATCTTTAAGGTCCCTTCCAACTTTAACCATTCTATGATTCTATGATTTAAGACACAAATATACGTAGAGATTTCAAAGGCAGCAATTAGTCAATAATGCAATCACCTAATCTTGCATATAAAAACCTTTCCGACTGGAAATGCCTGCATTTTTGCATGCTTAGCAGTAATAGGAAGCAGGGAGGGGGGGAAGGGGAGTGTTACTGCCACATTTCTGTAATGAGTAGCTCTATCCTCCATCATACAGGGCACAGTGGTAGAAATTAGGTCTTTCCTTGTCATTAGCAACAGTGAAACACAGACACCTCTTGAGGGTAAGGTATACTTTCCAGCCCTGGAAACTTCTTTCATTTCGAGCATTACGTGCACATTGTGGTAAAAATGAAAATTAGACAAAAGCTTAAAAATTAATTACTCTGCTAAATTGTTTTCAAGTTATAGCCTGGAAACACTGCACCAAAGTCCTGTTTCATTCAATGAATAAATAAACATTAGAAATAATAATCATACATGTAATTTCATAGCTTGAAAGCACTGATAGAAATGAGATATAAAACAGGACTTTCATTTCAAATAGTTTCATACATTGCTCACTTAGTAAAGAAAAATAAATTCTACTGTCTTCTGTTGATGACAAAAGACAGTGGAGTAAATGGTGACTCCAGATAACCCATAAGTCACTGATTCTGTTTTCCAAAGACATGCCTGCTTTCTATTCCTTTGGCCTCGGCTGCCTAGCAACCTCCACAGAGCTTTCTTAGTCTATACTAATTCTGGAGAGTTTTCATTTATATATTTATTTATGGGAATGCCTATAAGGAGGATACAGAAACAAAGAGCTCTTTGTTCCTTCCTTCTAACACTGGACTCCAAACATGTCACCTCGGTGTCTCAGTGAAGGTTCTGCGATGAGAGGTACCTACCCTCTAGAAATCGCTTGGGAATCAGGCAAATCCCACTCTCCATAAGACAAAAGCTGAGTCTGTGTAGGAAGCTCCTGATGGAATAGGCACTGATATTTCTTGCCCTCCCTGCTGATTTGATTCTTTGATAAGATTTTTCGCCCCGAAATACTCGGTGTTTATGTAAGGCTCCTGTTTTCGGGTAGCCTGGAGCTCTTACTTAACAGGAAGACAGAGCTTGTGCTGCTGCACTGGGTCACCAGCAGCTCCTGCATCACCCAAGCACTGGAGGGAAATAGAGATTAAAACTCCTGCTGTGGCAGTGACTCAAAGCAGGACAGTTTGGAAGTTACAGATGGGACTACTTATAATAAGTATTCACAGCAGGATATGGACTGTCTCTACATGAACCAGCTTTTGGTTGTAAGAGCCTATTTCCTAAGGGTTTTTTTACCTTTATTATTAGTGCAAAATTGAGGATACCGCAGAAAATATCTCTACGTTCCATAAAAAAAATACACATTTTCTTGCCAATTCTATTCAAACAGCACTTTGCAAATACTTTGTGCCCCGATCAACACAGCCCTCTCCTCCAACCAGAAGGGAAAAAAAAAAAAAAGAAAGAGAGAGAAAAAGAGATGGTCAAAGAGCCTAGTGGGCTCTTCCAAACGATGTGGTGAAGGCACACCATGTGTTAGTTGCTTGCGCTGTCATAGTGGTGACACAGGGTTTGTGTCTCACTACTTGACTCTCGAATTCAGACGGAAAAGTTTCCATTTACTTCTGGATCAAACTGAGGCCTGAAGTAGAACAAACTGATGCCTCCTGAGACATGGCAATAGACCTTGATCTCTCCATTACATTTTTTCTGATGAAGTTGACCTGTAGCTTTGTTTTGTCGTTAAGGATCATCCAGGGAATCTGTATTGAAACGTGAACCTGGAACCAGATCTCCTAACTTCCACTTTCTGGTTTTTACCAACAAAGCTCTATACATAAAGACAAGGTTGTTTTAAACATGACAACTATCACAGGATTATGGAAGCATTTCAAAGTCTTGATGTTCTATATATTTCGGCATCAATATTGAATAAGTATATATATAAAAAAAATCTCCTTAATATTGTAACAGGAAACAAAAAGTATATTGGATGGTATATCAATGTCCAATGAAATAAGATATAAGCAATGACATGAATGATAGAAAATTATTCAAAAAGAACCCGCCGGTCGAAAGAGTTTCATTTTTCAGAGGAACAGTAGGAGAATCCATGGAAACTGAAGTGTGCAAAATGATTCTTTAAACAGGAGGAAGAAAGTTACTGGGAGTAAACAGAAATCTGGGGTTTCTTTTTCTATTCACAGACTCACTATAAGCAATTTTCTAAGTTGTTTTACCTTTGTCATTGTACACAATGATGTATGTTTGTAGTTCCCAGCAAACTAGTTTGTAGTCCTGACAGTTATTGTAATACAAATAAATTCTAAGGATAATCCAAAATTAAGAGGTTGCTTATTGAAGTGGTTTCCCCGTGCGTATGTTCATTTTTCACAAAGAATCATTATTAAAGCAAAAAGTAAGTGCTTGGCATTTCCCTCCCTCGAAAAGTACAACTATGATTTCATACGCTCTTCAGTGTTAAGCCAAACTTTCGGAAAATAAACCTAATGAAGAGTATGAAGCATAGACTTACATGTCTCTTTTCTCACTTACTTCTGTGAGAAGTCTTTTTTAATAAGTTCAAAAACATGTAAATAGACAAAAGATGAGAAAGCATTTTTTTCATGTCTTTTTATGAAAAAATGTTATAACAGGCTTTCCTACAGAATGAATAAAAGGGAGATTGTGCCCAAGCAGGTACCAAAGGAAGTTCTTTGGAAACAAGCAAAAATGAGAGAAAATGAATTCTCCTGAGATATATTGAAAAATAAGTTGCAAGCACTCTCATCCTAAATTTCTAAGATTGTAATTAGGTACTTAATCTGCTAGATTGACACTGGAAAATCTCACCTGCCATGCACTTACACTTACAAAAGAAGAGGTATACCAAAAAGATTGATTTTGGCCATCTTCCTCCCTCCCTCTGTTCCTCAAAACAAAAGACAGAGATGCAAAATGGCTTAGTTTTCTGGATATGGACTACAACAAAAAGAAATGTTAAAGAAGGTTTTGACGAAGGACATTATGAGGCAAATGAAGTTTTATTAGGAAAAAGATGAAAGGAACATTATTGTTAAGATCTAAGTACAAACTTTGCTTGAATAACTCACCAAGGGGAATTGCAAGAAAGCTTTTGAAAGAAATCAATAGCATTAATCCAATGCTCTGCTCCTCATTTCAAGTGCTCTGGTTTTACTTCAGTTACTTACGCCAGTAACTGATCAAAATTTGGTCTAAAATCCTAAAATATTAAAATATTTTCTAAAAATTTATTACGGAAATGAGTAACACAAACTCACTGAAGTTATAATCAGGCTTTAGCAATTTCTCAAAGCAGTTGTTTTTTATAGATTGCGAAGGGATGAAAAAAGCTTCAGTAAAAGGAAGGCTTAATAAAAAAAAATAAACACAGCAGTATGTGCTACCATGATGACACCGTAAATAAAATAAATAAGCAGAAGAGAACAAACATCTCTATATTCCTGCTATTTTTAATAAATATCACTAACAGGGTAGTAGTCAACTGCCAAAAGAAATGAGATTATTTAGGCACTCTATGTTGCTACCTCTGACCCTGAGCTCCCACTCCAGAAGTGCTCTAGGTTCTTGTAGATCTTATGTCTTATCTTGCCTCCTCCTGTGGAAGCCCCAGATTCTCTAGGACAGATGAAATAGCATGAGATGCTTTGATTTATGAATCCAAATCAACTGCAAGCTCTTAGTGAAACTGTGCGTGAGCTCTGGTTATTTACATGTTAGGAAAAAGTTAAAACAGGAGAAAAATCTCAGTGTATTACGTCCACCTGAGACTTTCAGCAGTCCCAGAGGGTACAGAGACAAAATGCTACTTTGGACAGTTTCTTAAACAAAGAAAGATATCTCTATATAAATTCTCTACTACTGGTAAATATGAAGAAGTTAAACCTCACCTTGGAATAACTGCTGACTCACTATGCAGAGAAACCAGCTCCCGGTGTTCTCTACGTGATTTGAAAAGGAGCTCTTGCCAGTTTTCATTCCCTTCAGTTGTTGACATATTTTGCCATTTCAGAGCTCTGTTTTATTTTGTATGCTGATCAGAACAGAACTTTTTTACACTAAGGAATTGGCCAAACCCCCATAAACCTTCAGTATTTATTGCAAGGTCATAACTACATTTTTTCCTGATCTTTCAGCTTAGTGAAATCCTGAGTAAGGATTATTCTCCTGCATGAAACCTACAATTTCTGTGTATACCTCACTTCTCATTTTTCTTCTCTCAAGAATACCAGATGGAAACAAAATAAAGAATAGTTGCATGTCTGGTATGTTAATATTTTTATACTTCTGCATTTGAGTTAAGCAGATGGAGATTAGGTAATTCTGCATGGCTACCTCTCCAAAACAATTTGAGTTAAGGTATAAATAGCAATTTCTAAAACCGTATTCTTAGCTTTTTTTATGTGATCGGCTGCAGCAAAGAAATTCACTCATATACTGATATTATTGATTGGAAATGGTTTTGTACATCTAATCGATAAACGAGTTAATCTGTGTTGAACCAATCTCCTAGAGTATTTGTCTCATTCAACCTAACTAATACCGAGCTGTGATTCATTTCAGAGCAACAGCTCAGTGTGAAAAACAGGTCTTTTTAATCTGAGTGTCTGTGTATCTGTGTTTGTACACACAAAATATCATTAAAAATATTTCCCTCGCCAATATTCCCCCCATTTCATGATCAGTTCTATTGACTACCAATAATAGTCTCCAGACACTCATCTGACAAATGGCTGTTTAATTTATTTCTTTACAATGAAGGATTTGAACTGGTTTGTTCATCTATAAATACACATTTTTGTGCTTGCAGACACAAATATGCATTTGTGTTAGCTTTCATCCCTGCTGTGTTTGTACAACACAGTGTGACATTCACAAACAGAAAGAAAAGACATTGAAAACGAAGAACATTTGATAGTGTCGCCTAGCATTTTAAATACAGTGAAAGAAATCAATTAGTGCCAACTTCATGAACTGCTAAATGCAGTGGGGATGAAATGAAAGAGGGAGTGGACCAGAGAGGAAAAAGTAAGTCTTAGATGAAAAAATAACTCATGTCGTCCACGAAGGGCTGAATTCTACTGAACCCTTAGATTTAGACATAGATTTTCCCTCCCCACACGGATATCTGATAAAGTCACAGTTAAGGATAATTATAAGAAATTTTGCCGTGCCATAATGTAGGATCATCAGAGGAGTAGGTGAGGATCATTCTCTCGACAAAAAAGGAAAATGACAGTCTTAAAAGACCGATAGCCACAGAAAAATTCAGAAAACAATTTTGAGCCGTATTTTAATATCAGAAAGACACAAGTTCACTTTGTTGGAAAAGCATCTAAAAATATTGGGTTTTCTATTCAAAACTAAAACCAAAATTCTGTTAATTATATTAATGATAAAAATTATTAATTATTATAATAAATTGAATTATTCCTGCTTTCTATGAAATACTATTCTTCTGCTGGTGTATATGTTAATTACCTCATCATTTTAGGAATCTTTTACTTACTTAATGCCCAGTTCCAAGAGTTTTCAACCATTAATTTGAAGTGAATTCATGAAAATCACCTTCAAAAATGCAGCAAGAAAGCCAACAGCTTGAAAGGCGCTACCGGATACTCCTACTCACTAGTTCACGGGAACAATGCCTCAATGCATTTCCCAAGTCAGAGAGTTTCCAGACACAGACAGTTCCAAATCTATTAATAATGCGAAACACCTACCCCATTATTTAATCTGTTTTCTGCCCTTTGTACCCTCAAGGTGTTGCAAAAGAAGGTAATATCACTTGCTGATGTTACACGTGGGAAAAAAATTTCTTCCCTGAAGTATCAAAAAGAAAGATTTTCAAAGACGTCTGCTTTTTAGCTGGGGGATTTCCTTCAGAAGGATATGAAGAAAACAATTTGTCTTAGAGTATATGTGCGGAGCTACACTTCATTGTTAGACCTGGGAGAATAATTCCAAGAAAGGGAAATTCCCAAAATCGCATAGTCTTAAAGGAAGGGGATAGTGATGGACTGCATTCAATAGGGTCTGTAGAGAAATCCCTAAATATTCATGCTTTTGTCAGCTCAAAATAAACAGTGGAACCCCCTTTATCAAGAATGATACAAATTCAGATGATAGCTTACTGTTTAACTTAAGGAATCACAGAATCACAGAATGATTTGGGGTTGGAAGGGACCTCGGGAGATCATCTAGTCCATTGGCCCTCCAGGTGTTATATGATAGTAATTTTTCTAGACAAAATACTCATTATGAAATTAACAGGAAAGGCAAACGAGAATTCAGACAGTTAAACTCCGGAAGGAAATATGGCTTCACTTATCTCATGGAACTATGGTGTGGAACATTTCCTGAGTAATTGCCACTCCACCCAACGGAGGGAGAGATGCTCATACCACAACTCTACATCTCACCATAAAGCACACACCTACGCAGACATTATGATTGAATTCTTGCTAAATTGATCGAATGACTGCCATAGAGCGACACAGAACAGTTCACTTTTAGGACATTCCACATACTGTCAAGCCATCATGCATGAAGCATAGTTTTCTGATTTTGTAAACTTGTGGCAAAATGCACATTTAAAGAAGAATATTAATGAAGTGCTAAGCTGTTCTTAGTAATACCACAGAATCACAGAATCATCATGGTTGGAAGGGACCTCTGAGATCATCGAGTCCAACCACAAAAAACAAACAAACAAAAACAAAAACAGAAAACCAACAACACACACAACACCCCACCACATCACACCCACCCACAAACCAACAATCTCGGGCGCTAGAGCATGCCCTGAAGAGCCATGTCTACATGTTTCTTAAATACCTCCAGGGATGGTGACTCCACCACCTCCCTGGGCAGGCTGTTCCAGGGCCTGACCACCCTCTCAGGAAAGTCATTCTTCCTAATATCTAACCTAAACCTCCCCTGCCCCAACTTCAGACCGTTCCCTCTGGTCCTGTCATTATTCCCTTGGGAGAAGAGGCCAACCCCCACCTCTCTACAATCTCCTTTCAGGAAATTGTAGAGGGCAATGAGTTCTCCCCTCAGCCTCCTCTTCTCCAAACTACACATGCCCAGATCCTTCAGCCTCTCCTCATACAACTTGTTCTCCAGACCCCTCACCAGCTTGGTGGCTCTCCTCTGGACACACTCCACCACTTCAATGTCCTTTCTGTAGTGAGGGGCTCAGAACTGAAACCAGCCCTCGAGGTGAGGCCTCACCAGTGCCCAGTCCAGAGGCACCATCACTGCCCTACTCCTGCTGGCCACGCTGTTCCTGATACAGGCCAGGATGCTGTTGGCCTTCTTGACCACCTGGGCACACTGCTGGCTCATGTTCAGCTGGCTGTCCACCAACAGCCCCAGGTCCCTTTCTGCTGGGCAGCTTTCCAGCCACTCTGCCCCGAGTTTGTTGCCTGGGGTTGTTGTGACCGAAATGCAGGACCCGGCACTTGACCTTATTAAACCTTGTCCCATTGGCCTTGGTCCATTGATCCAGTCTGTCCAGATCCCTCTGTAGAAACTTCCGACCCTCAAGCAGATCAACACTCCCACCTAGTTTGGTGCCATCTGCAAACTTACTAAGGGTGCACTCAATCTCCTTATCTAGATCATCAGTAAAGATATTGAACAAGACTGGCCCCAAAACTGAGCCCTGAGGGACACCACTGGTGACCAGTCACCAACCTGATTTCGCCCCATTAATCGCAACTCTCTGGGCATGGGCATCCAGCCAGTTTTTTATCCAGTGAAGGGTACACTTGTCTATGCCATGATTTGCCAGTTTCTCCAGGAGAACACCGTGGGGGACGGTGTCAAAAGCCTTACCAAAGTCCAGGTAGACAATGTCCACAGCCTTCCCCTCATCGAGAAAACAGGTCACATGGTCATAGAAAGAGATCAAGTTGGTTAAGCAGGACCTCCCTTTCATAAACCCATGCTGGGTGGCCCTGATCCCTTGCCTGCCCTGCACTTGCTGTGAGAACTCACCCAAGATGACCCTCTCCATGATCTTTCCTGGTACCAAGGTCAGACTGACAGGCCTATAGTTTCCCAGATTCTCCTTCTGGCCCTTCTTGTAGATGAGCATCACATTGGCCAACCTCCAGTCATCTGATACCTCTCCTGTTGACCAGGATTGTTGATTAGATAGAAGAGAGGCTTGGTGAGCTCTCCCGCCAGCTCCTTGAGTACCCTTGGGTGAATTCCATCCGGCCCCATAGACTTATGCGTGTCCAGGTGCATAAGCAAATCATTAACTACTTCCTCCTGGATTACAGGGGAGCTGTTCTGCTCTCCATCCTTATCTTCCAGCCCAGGAGGCTGAACACCCTGGGGGTAGCTGGTCTGACAATTAAAGACGGAGGCAAAGAAGGCATTAAGTATCTCAGCCTTCTCCTCGTCCTTGGTCGCAATGTTTCCCCCTGCATCCAGTAAGGGATGGACATTCTCCCTGACTCTCTTTTTGTTAACGTATTTATAGAAACTTTTTTTGTTGTCCCTTATATTAATGGCCAGGTTGAGTTCCAGCTGGGCTTTTGCCTTCCTAATTTTTTCTCTGTATAACATAGCCAACCTTACATAGCAAAATCTTCAGATTTTGGTCTAGCAGAACTAAAATCTCATTTCAACCTATAGCAGTTTACCATACTATCAACACATCATCATATATGATACAAAAAAAATGCTTTCTCCTTACGAAATGTGCACAATGTTGAATTCATAAATCACATCAAGATATATGGGACTCTAATTTCGAAGGGGTTTTGTATGCTCTTTGTTAAACCAGAGCCTGTTGCCTTTTTCTAATAAATAAGTAAGAAAATACAAGAGCATGCTAAGCAAAAGCACTGATAAGAACGTCAAGAGTGCGTCGCTAGCTATTTGCATATATTACATCGTACTGAATTTTAAAGTTTAGATGAAAAGAGGTCTCCACATAAGGTGGAGAGCAGGGACTGGTGCACGACTGATATTCACAGCAACATACTGAGTAGAAATCTCTGTAGGTCCCATTACTGGGAGATGCAATGCACTGTTACCTGCAAAAGAACAGGGAGCAGTCCTGAAATTGTTATTGAAAACTGATAAAACTCCCACAAAACACTCAGTGTAGAGCCATTAGAGATTAAAGGTCAAAAGATTTTCATTGAGTGCTGTTGCAGGAGGGTATTCTACTAGTCTACAGCAAAGCAGTTAAAAATATCAGTTGCTTTCCTGACTGTAAATTGTTCATAAAATAATGCCCCATTTCTCTGATAATAATGATGTTTTCAATAATTTTCCAAAAATAAATATAACTAAAAATAATGAAAACCTATACATTGACAGATTGATGTGATTGGTCATACAGGTCATATCGTACAACGTCGGTGGTTCAGAATGAATGATCCAGCTTAAACAGAGGGAAACAGGCGGCTAGAAAAGTCTTTGATCTTCTTTGGGAAAAGAAATTGGGGCTCTAGACCAGGAAAGGACATCAAAGCCTTTTTGTTTCCTCTAAAAGGGACATGATTTGGAAATTACCTCCAATTTAAAATTATTTCTATTCTCTCAGTAGAGTGAAAGGGGAATGGTTACCACATGTCTACCAGGGACGTTTGCTTTCTTCCTGTTACACTGATTGCCATGTTGTAAAAAACGCTTCCAGTTCCAGCTCAATACCCCAGCTTTCCAAAATTGCCTAAACCAGATTCATGCCAAAGAAGTATGCAGGCAGCATAATGAAACAAACTGATAGAAAATGCCACAAACATAACCTAAAGGCAGAGCTGACATTTTCAAAAATACTATCTTCACTATCTGCCCAGCTTTATGAGTCCTCATTAAGATATATGGACTCAACTTGTAAATTTTTCTCTCCAGAAAATGCAGTGCCCTAAAATATAGACATTTTCAGGTTTTAAATTTGGAATCAAGTAACATTAACATCTGGTCGGACTTATAAAGTCTCATAGCAGACTTAGTAGTTGTAAAAAGGTTATCTGGCTCAGCCTTTTAGAAACTTTTGCAAGCAGGATTTTACTATCCAGAGTTTAATATATATTGTCGGTGAATGACAGTTGTACCTGAACGATCTATACATTAATGCCCCCTTTTTGATTGCAAGTGAAGAACTGTGATACTTACAGCAATGTCGTCATTTTTTCTCGCTACTTTAATTCTACACTTACATTTAGCCTTCTTTTTTAGATCCAGTGTAATAATCCATGAAAATTCTGCTGAAGATAATTATAAGTCTGGGGTACCCACACATCCTAGGGAAAAAAGCTGGTTATTTAAAGGACCTGGAGTGCAAACATTTTTCTTTTGCGTGTAACCTAGGGGTTAGAGTATTTGCAAGGAAATAGGGAAACTCAGTTCAATTCCTGCTTCAGCTCTCCCAGAAAAGACGTGCTTTTTCCTAGACTTCATGGGTCTGAAGCAGAGCCGTGTTTGCTATGACGCAGTCCTGAGTGATGTGCTCTAGGCATTCCTGCTTTAGCAGGGGAGTTGGAACTAGATGATCTCTAGAGGTCCCTTCCAACTCTGACAATTCTGTGATTTCATGATTCCGTAAAACTTCTGGGGTTAGAAGGAAAAGAAGGAGCACACAAGGTGGCGATCCGGCATTGAAAAGGTAGTAATGGGTTCTGATTACTTTATTTGGGATTAATACTTTTGTAGCCAGACCATATAAAAGGTACAAAGCCTTTCAAGATCAGTAACTCCGAGCTGGTCTGGAAATCAATTCTGGCCTTTACAGTCTATGTTAGATATTGCTCACGAAAGCATTTCAAAGACTTCAAAATACCTATGGATACTAGATAGAATATATTGATTAGTATTCTGGAATACAACCCATAAATAACACTTCTATTCTACTTCACAGCATACTCAAAGCATGAATATCTGTTGCACAGAGTTCACAAAGAGATTCCAGCTCAATTAAACCTACAGTAGACAAAGCCCCATCTCTTTATTCTTGGTTGTACAGTCACACTTTGAGAAGGATGAAGGGAAGACCTCACTGAGCTCTACCATATCATCAGTGTTTTTAACCTCCTGAAAAGACTGTGATAAATGTTACCTACATGATTATAGGCTATAAGCAGCATCACTTCTTCAATTTCTGTCGGAACCTTCATAACGCTTCCTGTGAAAGGCTATTTTTATCTAAGATTAGGGGAAAGTAAAAAAAGGAAGAACAAATAATCACATCTTCTGTGAGTGCAGTTGCACACGACTGTGCTGTACAGGAACTCGTGGGACAGTATCTCCACGGAATAGGTAATTGTGCTGTAGATTTGCTTCACTTGTCTGGCAGCAATGAGCCCAGGACCAGGGGACAGAGTTAAAAACCCACTGTATAAAATAAAATCTGGGCAGTATTTTATTCTTGCATTCAGTAACATAAGGAAATCCACAATAGCTGTACTGAAGTCCAGAGTGCAAAGAATAAGAATAAAAGAATGCATGTAGGAATAAAAAGTTACGGAAATTTCTGAACCATTCAAACCACTAATTTAAATGACAATCTACACGCAGCACAATTTCAGCAAGGTATCAAGAACCTGAATTTCACTATAAAAATATCTCTATAAATGTGAAACTTAAAAACAAAAAAATCACCATGATTTCCCCCCTTTCTCCAAATGCTCTTTGGAAAAAAAATTTATTCCTTGGCTGGGATCCAGTATAATGAGGCCAAATTTCAACTTGGGACACAGATTTTTGTACCCAAGCAATTAAAATCCCTGAAAAAGCACAAAGCCGAGAAATTATGCTTATTATCAGACTTCAGCACTGGAAGTTGAGAGAAAATCATGTTTGTGACACATCTTTGTCTCAGATTGCTTTTAATGGTTAAGAGAACGGTTACGTTTTCTCAGGAAGAATTTCAGATGGCTTCTTTGCAGATCTTTCTCTGCATTTCCCCTGATACGTTTCCCACAACCTGTGGCCGTGAGCCCACAACTAGTGAGTAACAGCAGCTGAGCTCCAGATACAAGTCAAGCGGAGAGAGTGATTCCAAGATACCCAGCTCTCCATCTCTCAGCTCTCCATCTAGTCTCTTGGCAGATGGGACATATTATTATCTCAAAAGTCTGCATTTTCCTAAATCAAGATCATGCAATCCAGTCATGAGATGAAAACTCATATTCTCCTGACTTGCGAGTAGCTGGAATACGTGAAACACGTATCCCTAAACTACACAATCCCAATTTTAAATGACATTCAGGATTATTTTGTTGTTGCTGCCAAGAAGTTTAAGCAAATTTGTGAAAGCTTGGAAATGCTGTTGTCTTTTTATTCATAGTTATTCATTAGAAAATCAACATTTAGCAAAATAAAGAAAATGGACATATAGCTCCGGAATCCAGTTTCAGAATGAGAGAGAAATTTGCAGTCCCCTTCATTTCTATGCTAAAAGAATAACCAGTGTAGAGTAAGAATACCTCATTTACAAACATTCATTCAATTCTTCGCTTATCACCTGAGGTAGTCAAGAGAAATGCTGTTATGCACAACCGATGTTTGCTCCAGTAGCAAAGGGAATGAGAACAGAACATTTTATAAACACCTCCAAGGAATTGATAAGGGATGACTGGAGTTATCTGCATCAGAGGCACAGATAAGGAGCTTCTTGCCCATTGCTAATACCAATAGCTGCCCTGTCATTCCATCTCTAATGACGCCCATAGGAAAATATTTCAGGTCTAATCCTTCTTTTTTTATTATTTTATTTATTTTGACATATGCCATAGTACACGTACTTCCAAAAAAGACAGCACTGAGACCTTCCTCCTCCTAAACATATAATGCTGTAAAATAGTTTCTAAGGAGCTACCAGATGAATTTCTATTCAATTGATCCCTGACTGCTTGATTCTTTCGAAGGCTCAGAGTTGCTAGTATCCAGAAAATTTATTGTACTTTAGGTGAAAATCTTCTGGTTTAGTAAAAGTAGGATGCAAGTTCTACATTGTATCTCAAGTTCCAGATGGTCACAGACAGCCGTACAGCAACAAATGGAATTTTCCTGAGTAGCAAACCTGCTAAAAAACGCAGCATACCTGGACTTTTTCTATGTGAGAATATATACCTTATATAGATATATGTGTATATACATACACCTCACTGACTTTTTCTATGTGAGAATGATATTTTCAGAAATGAAATAATTATTGAGCTAGTCCATGGGCTTATTGATTTTTTTCTATCATCACACACACAGGTTCCCAGTGGTTCCTATTCCCATCTCAAGAAATATGCATAGCAGGGGAAGATTTTGCTGTATTGCAGCCATGGCAGGGTTATTTAAGCAAATGAAAATGTCTCCTTAAGAGCTGGTTTCTTTCTGTGCTCATTGGCATCAGAGAGAAACAGAGCTAATGCTACGGTCTTCCGAGTGCTTTATGTGTTCTGACAAACCAAACGAGGTTTGTCAGGAGAGGCTCTAGGCAGCACGGAACTGCTGCAATTTTACATCTCATTGATTATCACAATGGGAATTGAAAAGAGCTCTCTGCTTTCCACATGATATCAAAAATACTGTTGCAGACCTCAAAAAGAAAAGAAATTGAAAATATGTAGGTCCTCCAGCAGAGAGAAAATGAGGAAAAAACAACTTTGTCCAGTGTTGTTTCCTCATGAATTTGAGTCAGGCCCATCTGACCTTTATGAGGGCTAATAATAAAGCAATAAGGTGACATGCAGTAAAGCATGTCATTCTGTGAGTAGTTCTGCAATAGGTTACATGGAACAAAAGGGCAGTTTGATGCCCTGAGGCTTTGGGGATATGCTTATTTTGTGGTAAGTAAGTGCATCCTGTATTTTGCTGGCATTACACAGGGTGCGTGGGAAAGCACGTCATAACAAACAACATTAAAAGAACAAGGACCTAACAAAGCTGGTAAGAAAATTAAGGTTTATTATTGTTGTCACATCACCTCAGTCAGAGTGGTTCGATGTTCTGGACAGGTTTCCTATGAAATGTTCAAGGGACTAATTATTTTTATTGCTTGTACACAAAAATCTTAAGTCTTTCTTCTTCCCGCATCTTCCGTGACTTCTTGTTGCTGGGTCCAGCAGTCTCCATCCACACAGCGCTATACTTTTATAAGAGATGGAGTCACAGTCAAAGCACAGCAAAACAACCCTAAAACCATGCAGAATAATCCACAGTGACAGCAGTAAAAGTCTGTTCTGCTCTGAGACTGCAAGTGACATATGTAGTGCCATGTGCTCAGCAAGCTGTGACAGTCACTAACCCTTGGAGGTGCCTGGCAACCTTCAGGAGCGTTCGGTGGGAAGAGAAGATACTCAGCGCTCCACAGAATTAAATTCCTAATAGAAGTATTTACCCAGGATCAATCCTGGCAGCCCTCAATGCTCCCTAAAATCAGGTAGAGGGAACCACACAGCGCAAAATAAGAGTTTAGCTATTTAGGGCAATCACAGCGGCAAAACCAATTTAATTTAGAAAGAAAATCTCCTTATTAAAAATAATGGCAGTTTTATAGAAGTCCCAGGGGACTGTTTACCAAACTGGGAGTAAGAAGATAAAAGTCCCAACTTTCAGCATGCCTTTCTTATATTTTGTTTTAAATATATTATATCCGTGTATGAGTACCTATACCAATTCTATACATGTACATCCAACGCTGACACATTTTCAACACGTATACCATATAAGCAATGACTAGTGTAATAGGTAAACATAATAAACGGAGACTGGAACAACATAAAAATTGAAAACCAAGGTTCATCCTCCCCCCCTACTCTGCCCTTGTGAGGCCCCATCTGGAGCACTGGGTCCAGATCTGGGCTCCCCAGTTCAAGAAGGACAGGGAACTGCTGGAGAGGGGACAGCAGAGGGCTACAAAGATGATGAGGGGCCTGGAGCATCTCTCTGATGAGGAAAGGCTGAGGGACTTGGGTCTTTTCAGTCTGGAAAAGAGAAGACTGAGGGGGGATCTGATCAACACCTATAAATACTTCAAGGGTGGGTGTCAGGAGGATGGGGCCAGGCTTTTTTCAGTGGTGCCCAGGGACAGGACAAGAGGGAACGGGCACAAACTTGAACATAAGAAGTTCCATGTAAGCATGAGGAGGAACTTCTTTGCTGTGAGGGTGGCAGAGCCCTGGCAGAGGCTGCCCAGGGAGGTGGTGGAGTCTCCTTCTCTGGAGACATTCAAACCCCACCTGGACATGTTCCTGTGGGACCTGTTCTGGGTGGCCCTGCTCTGGCAGGGGGTTGGATTGGGTGATCTCCAGAGGTCCCTTCCAACCCCATATCATTCTGTGATTCTGTGATTCAGACATCCAGTGACGTCTATGTTACTCCCATCAGGAATATCCACTAACAGAAAGCTGGATGCAAAAATTTAATACAAGCACTCCCAGTGACTCCCTTTACAATATACTGCGGTCTGTGTCTCAGGTAAGACTAGGTCTGCATGACAAAGAAACATGCCAATTGAAAAAAGAAGCAGAACTCAACTGACACTCAAATAATACCAGGCAGCCATAAGAAATAAGCCGTTGGACACATGGAGGTAACTCGTTGATAGAAATAGAGAGCCCTCTCCCATGTTAAAGGCAGCTTCTGAGAATTTACAAGTGTCCGTTCCCTGCCTGAGAAGGATATGATAAAAGTAACAGTCCACTTAGGAATGCAGTAAATACTCTCACCCATCAGGACACAAAAATGCAAGAGTAAATCTGAGTAAAAAATATCCTACTGAATTTCTTGATCCTGTGTTATACAGCAGGATAAAGACAAAGCAGGTAAGGCCCAAAGAAACACAGCGACAGGCTGAGCTTCGCGATTCCAGCAGAAAAACCAATTTGTTAAAAGTTGTGAACAAAAATAATCTGCTAGCCAAAACCAGCAAGCATTTACTTCTCTGTAACAGTAAGAATTTTACTCAAAACAAACAGTCTGGTGTGCACAACGGCATCTGTGACAACCCTTCTCACCTACTGGTTGTTGGTCTGGTGGAGAGGCTTGATTTCCAACTCTAACACTACTGGAATAATTATCATCCTTGGGTTATATAAATATACATACATATATATATATATAATGTTACTAACTTATCACCTACTACCTCCTGCAGTAATGCTGCTCTATAGAACATAGGCCATTATAAATGTACTACAACACTAAACACACAAAACATGCTTTCCTGTGATTTTCTTCATTTTTATACGTGGCATATACATATATAAATTAAACCTTATCATTCCAACAGCAAGTTAAAGTTGTGAGACCTAGAAGATTGAAAAGGAAAAAAAAAGAAAGAAAAGAGTACTTTTAAAATTTCAATTAATCATGGCAGTTTCTAACACCAATAAAGAGTTTTAGATGGGTTATTCTTCACTGTTACTGGCCAAATATACTTATGGTTTCAACTGTTCCAGATGGTCACCAGCTGCCACGAAATGCCTGACCTGATGGGAATAGTCACTGTCACTTCCATAGAGAAAAAGTGAAATTTGGGCCATAGCGATTTCATGACTATAGTGCTTACACAGAGGAGAGTATTGGAATATCGGGAATGGCTGAGGCTGGAAGGGACCTCTGGAAGTTCTGGTTCGACCCCGGTGCTCATGCTCCCACCATGAGTGGCCTCTGGCCTTGCACTCGTGCAGCGGCTGGTTCCTCCCTAGGTGCAGGACTTTACACTTCTCCACATTGAACTTCATGAGGTTCCTCAGCCCAGTTCTCCAGCCTTTCAAGGTCCCCCTGGATGGCAGCACAACACTCTGAATATTCCCACCAAACATATTGTTTAAAACACTGCTAATTTTGTTTCTTTTCTTATTTTTCTGTGCAATATGAAAAATATTAACACATCGTCCTTCTTCTTTTGCAATTTAATGAATAGATAATGTATATATTATGCGATTTTTTTAGCAGAGACTGAATTTGTTGTCTTTCTGGAAAGTATCACATAACAGACACTACTGAAAGAAAACACACTGCCTCTTGGACCAACTAGTCTCACAATAAATACTCTTCATCTGAACATATAAAACCATGGCTATATAAAAAAATGTGATATAATACATGAAATATCTGTAATCTTAACCTGGTGCTCCACTGCAAGTCTAGGGGTCAAAAAGGCTGAATTCTAGTCAAATTGGTTGTTTTCAGTTTTAACTTCTGATTTTGGGTACCCAGAAATGGAAATCTTATGGCCTGAACTTTAGGGTTACTGAACTCCCAATGAGTTCAAAGTTAGGGATCATCAGCATTTTGGAAATTCAGACTTTGCAGGAATTTAAACTTGATTACTCGTGTACCAACACATCCAACACAGACCATTTAAAAAATATAGGGCAATTCATTGCTTTAAAAAAGTATTACATATTTTTAACCAACTTCTAATTTATTGCGTGATTACAATTAGTGAAAATCTGTAAAATATTTCATAAATGGAATTCTACAGAAATGTTAAGTTTTATTAAGATGTTACCCCCATTATTTTCTATTTAAATTAGTAAGTAAATTGTAACTAAATATGCATTCTTAATACAGATACAATGAAACTCATTTGCGCTGCATTAATGGCACTCTCACTGAGAAGAAACTGCACAGAAGAATGTTTTAAAGCTAATTGACAAAAATACAGATTTGTCTCAAATTCAGCAACTTTTTGCCTCCAGACAGAGGGAGATCAAATAACGTCCCTTGTCCCTGCTCTTTTCCTCTGACAAGAAGTAATGATCTCTGAGGAGGAGACACTGTCAGTCATGACAACCTTCATCATGTGTGGTTCTTGCACCTGAAGGAATACTGGATTCAAAACAGTATTGGATGACCAAGAAATTCTTCCAGTATACCCAACACTTGGCCCATCATCATCACCATGTACCCTGCATGAGTCTAGTGCAATCATGAAGGCAAAGTCACCCTAAATCTAGCAATCTTGTAACCAAAATGATAATGACAAACAGGATATCAGAGATGGAAGAGTGACAAGAAAAGCTTATTAGGAGGACAGATTAGACCAACATGGCTAAATAAAAAGATGGGATTTTATGAATATCAGAAGATAACATCTTCAGGAGGAGGAAAGTCTTTATTTAGAATGGTACAGGGAGAATGAAACTCCAAAAAAACAACAGTATAAAATGCAGGTAATAAGCTCAATTTTAGCAAAACATTTCATGAGACTGAAACTCTCCAACAGAGACATAATTCTGTAAAGCGAGAACATTTGGGAATAGAGTAGACAAAGCATGAGACAGCAAGAAACAATTGTATACTGATCACATGGAGGACTAAATCAGCTATATTTGCCTTTTTCGTCTCTGAGATTACTTCTTCTAGTCAATCATTCTGAAGCACCACTACATTCCAACACCTCTTTTTCCTTCTTTCTCCCTTCTTCTTTCTTTGCAAAGCACTATCAAAATAGATGTGACCTCATTTCCCTTCCCTTTCCTTCTGCTGTAAAGGAAGAATTTGTATAATCGCTATGTTTACCCTATATATCTGAAAACCTATTTTAAGCAACGTCTGGACGCGGTGGTCAACGTTCCTCCTTTATCATGTAGCTTTCTGTAGCCCCATGATTTTTATAGGGTCACCTGTCACAATAGTAGCTCTGTGACCTTTTAAAAAACCCAGATGAATGGATGAAGAAAGATTTGGGCTGGAGACAACGCTAAGTATTGTCACTGTTTACCGCGTCCCTACATCCACGTACGGAGTTCATTCACAAAGAGCAGACTAAGGCTCTTCCAAAGTGAGCAAAAAGCTTACGAGCCCGCGAGCATTTTACAGAAGAGATGTAATGCCAACACAAGTCTAGAAAGTAAGATTCAAAAGCTTTTGTTGCCAGAAGAAAATAAATACTTATCTCTCCTGGTTTCAAAAAAAAAAATAAAAATCAAAAGAGTTTTGCCCTTTACTGTGAAACTCTATTTCAATACCAGAAATACCTGTTATCAGTAAATCTTTGTTGAAAAGGGGAAGTGTGGCGAATTTCTAGGATTTTTTTAGTCATACTCGTATTTTTTTTTCAATACATTCTTCTTCAAACACTTGTAAATGTCAAAGGCAGAGGGAGGAACAATACAAAAGTAGTCACTAGTATCCTAATACTGCATTTTCTGTCAATAGCTGGTAATATTTAAATTCTCAACTGATGGTATCCCTCTCTCAAAACTCTTACAAAATGCTTATATTATCATTTTTTCAATACCAAAATCATTACCTACTTGCAAGGAGAGCCTGAAATATAAGATTTTTGTATCTCAGTCCCCTCAACACCCTTACTATTACAATCAATCTTAATAAATGGGACTTTTTGTGTCATTCAGGAAAACACCAAAGATTTTGGTCCTAATGAAAGAAATGAAAAATCAAACAATATTAAAAATTATTTTCATGCTTTATTCAGTTTGCCTGACTTGCATTTCACTTGTGGTATGCAATGAAATAGTTAATTGAGAGTTTATCTAAGAGCCTCTACTGCCTTGTGGCGGGGTACGTGCAACAGAAATATTTCTATAGGCATAACCAGTTGTTTAACTGACTTCATTGTGTTTGGTGTGTAAAAGCCAGATATTTTAGAGGAGATAAATCTGTTCACATTTGTTTCTGCACACACAATAAAACGTGAGGTGTAATTAAAGCATTTTTTTAGAAAATTCTCAGGAGCTCTTAACATCCCTCCCATTTCAGCTCCAGCAAAATAATTTTTTTTTATTGATAGTCTGAAAATATGTTTTTAACTGATCTATTTTACATTCTCTCTCTCTTACGCACTCTTTTCTAAATTGATTGTAATTTCTGCCTAACCTGGTGAAACAATTGGCAGACTGTGCTCAGGACACGCTCAAGAGTGGAACAGCAGGGGGGTTGCATCTCTGGGACTGAGCTGTGTGTTGTACACATGGGAAAGAAGATGTGACCGAAAGGGTTTAGAGCAATAAAAAAGTAAAAAGTAAATACCATGGCATGCCCCAAACTCATGGGTGACTGACACTTTGTGTCATGGGAACCTGCAAGGGGAAGGAACTCTGCAGGGAAGAGTTCTTAGAATCAAATCTAGCTGCGTATCGCTAGCTATCTACTGAACCAAGCTTGGGAAAAAAAGACACAGATTCCTACCAAAGTATGGCTAGTGTGCACTAAACACTAATCTTGTTTGAATTGTATGGAGATTTTAGAGTTTGGACTTGTTTATTTGTAATACAATGAAAGGAAACTTTGAAATTAAAAGCCATTTCAAGCAGAAAAAACCCAACCACAATATTTGTATTTCTTTCTAATAAATGTGAAGAAATGTTTCTTAAGAATTTAAGCAAGTCACAGAATTTGACATTGAATTAGTAAATGTTTTATTCAGCTCTGATCTGTGTATTTTTTCCTGTTTGGAGAGGAAAGGAGAGGAAGAAACAGTCAAATATTATTGCCTAGCTGCAGCACACACCTGCTAATGGCACTGCAACCAAAGCAGAAGCATTCACTACTACACAAACATATATAATACCCCTTCACAAATATATTCTGACAGGCTATGGTAGATGAGCTACTTCGTCATGTGAGAAACTTTGCTGCTCTTTTTTCCAGTGCATTTCTGAAGAACTGCAAGTCAAATCTTGAAGAAGATAGCGTAAATAGACTTTCCATGCTTAATACAACAAGACCTGATGCATCTACCAGACAGAACTTTGCCGTAAGTGCACCAAGACAGAACAACTGTGAGAGTTGATATTAAGAAGTAGAAAATATACTTTACCCAAAGATGCAAAGAAGGGGCAAGATAAGGCAGGGCGCTGTAGGCAAGTAGAATTTGGTGATTTTCTTGTCCTGGTACTTCACATAATCCTTACCACCTCTTGGGATAGATGTGAGATAAGTGAACGATGGCCTCAGAAAAAACAAATGATTGAGCCAAACTTGTCTCAAAGGCTTAGTCATTTGTCAGGGACAGTTAAATAAGAAATTATTCTCTCCACCCAGGCTCATGTTAGGGTAATTAGAGGGAGCATAATGCAAAGCGGTATCTTACGTTTATTATGTATGGATCAAGGAGGAATTTTTCTGAAAATGCCATGTTATATTCTGGGAAAAAGGTTTTTTGCTCTCTTTACAGAAAACAGAGACCGCTTCAAAAAGCTGGTTTACAGCAAGTCCCAACTTGGAAAACTTGGAAGTCTTTGCTTTTTTAATCAGGTGATTCTTAGCATGTTCAGGCAACCAAGAGCGGGTCCTCAGAGCAAAATACCTAAGTGGCAAAACTGGAGGCGTAATTCAAACCTGGCCATGCTCTAATAGACATAAGGAGCTAAAGAGGAAGCACAGGAGCAGAGCACCCTGCACTCGGGTCCCTCTGCTGCCACGTCCTGCACCCAGGCACTCAACTCCTGCCAAGAGTTGAAGGGTATCAACAATAATTGCCATGGATGGCCTGTTAGAATAGTCAGTTATACCAAAATACTGAATACATTTATCATACGTCTGCAAAACGGAGAAAGTATATGATTCTACTAATAGAGAAAATAATATATTAAAAAATCCACAGATTTTTTTTTCTTTAGTGAAAAAGTGAAGCAAACTCTACTTTATTGAATCTGGAAAGAAGCAATCTAAACCTGGAACCATACCTTCAAATGCCACTACTTAGTTCATCTCCTGGAAGAAGAGGATTCTGAGAAACTTAGGGACTGAGTAAACAGATATATCTTGAAGCAACTACCATGGCACAACACGGGCTGAGATTTGACAAGTTGAATAGCAACCCTGAGGGAAAGAACCTGGAGGTCATAGTGTTGGCCTGGTCTAGTGGGAAGTGTCTCTGTCCAGGGCAGGGGGGTGGGAACTAGATGGTCTTTAAGGTCCCTTCCAACCCAAACCATCCTATGATTCTATGATTCTATGAACACGAGTAGTTTCGCTGTTCCTGCAAGTTTGCTAAACCACTTACTGGATTGTTATGACCATAATGGCCAGCACCTCAAGGGAAGATATTAATTGTCCTTCTCCACCTGGCACCTGGCACTAACGAGACTGGACCTAAAATACTCAATTGATTGAGTTTTGGGCCCCAGATTTCGAGGAGGATGTAGAGAACTTGAAGAGGGCTCACAGGAAGGCTACCAAGAGCATCAGGGTCTAGAGGACATTTCTAGGGGGAGAAAGTGAGAGGAGTAGGGCTGGTTCTGTCTGGACACGAGGAGGTTAAGAGGTGCTGCTCCATTGGCAGCCTACTATCTTCTAAGGGGATTTACGAAGATGACCACAGCAAATTCTTTCCAGCACTGACAGATCAAAAAAGGGTCAAAAATTGCAGGTTAGTATTTAATCCTGGAAATTAGTGAACTTCTCCATTAGAAGGGTGATGCAGCACAGGAGCAAGTGGGTCCGTGGAATATCTGGTCTTGAAAGATTTTACAACTAAACCAGACAAAGCAAGGACTGATTTGATGCAGCGCTGGTGACAGCTCCACTTCGGGGAGACAAATAGTCTTGATGATTTCCAATGGTCCTTTGCAACCAATATTTTCCTGGTTCTATAAAGTTACAACAGTAGAAACATTTGCACAAACATATTCACAAATGTGAATATTTTCTCTAATACACAAAAAAATAAATTAATAACCTAAAATATGAAAAAAAAAGCAGTAGAAGTGTAACCATTTTAGATATTTGAAGGGGGTATTAGGGAATCTGGTTTGGAAAAAAAGTCCAGAAATCTTAGAAAAAAAGGAGAAAATATAAGAGTTGTGTTATCTAAACCTCCAACTTACTGACAAACAGAAAAACAGACATGGAGGAAAAAAATCATAGGCACAGATCTACTTTTATACATGTCCTAAACGATATTTTATAAGTGATATAATCTAATATTATGCACAATAATTAGAAGTTAAGAAATAATGACGACTATTTGGAAAGAACAGAATGCTTAGTTCCAAAAGCATTTTCATTTGTTTAATAGCCTTTCCCAAGGGCCTCAAAGGTGCTGAACAACTACAGTCTCTAATGACTTTGTAATCCAATTTTGCACTTGGCTTATTACAGCAACTTACATTTCTCTTCTGTGGCTCCAGTAAAGCATCCTGACTCCTGCAGGTCACATCCAGATCCTGGAGTCTCTAAATATTTCCTTTTCAGTAAGGATGATAAAAGAAGTGAGTAGAAGAAAGAGTCTTAACGCTGCTTCCTAACACAAAAGTAAGCTGAAAAAGGCTTATGTAAAGAAGGTAGTAAGATGAACAGATTGCAATAAATTGTTTTCCTTATGGATCAAGGCATTGTCTGAGTTGGAACTGTAACTAAATCACAATTCCCTTCCTGGGATTCTTCTTGGATATTCCTTCCCCTACTGCAGGAATTGAACAACTGCTCAGTCTAGCTTTTAATTTATTCCCGTCTGTATTGCCAAGTCATGCACAATAAAATAATTTGAATTTTCAAGCTGGGTTATTCATATGGGTATGAGTTTTATGGTCATGAACTAATTATACTTTTTAATACACTTTTTTGCTTTTATAAATATATTTAAGTTACCATTATTTTAAGTGCATTTTTTGTTTGTTACCCCATTTGTTATTAACTAGCAATAGGTATTTAGCCAAATAATGATATATAATATTGACGATGCATGTACCAGTGGTACTAAATTTTGCTGCACTTATACTTCCCTACACAGAAGCAAGTGAGAAATGTTTGCCTTTTAGGAAAAGGGCACCATTTAATATCAGTATCTGGGTTACTCATCTTGATGTGCTCAGAAATCCTTCAGTCCATTTTATCAGTACAACCACCCAGAACAGCAGTAGAAGCGATGGAAAAGAATTACAGAAAATGAAAACTTTTTCCAAGAATTAACACTGCATTAAATGCCTCTGGAGGAGGAGGAGGAAGCAATAGAGGGGAATTTTTTTTTTTTTTATTTATTTATCGGGGCTCTTTATGTGGACTTAGGAAGGATTTAATGCATCCAGATGAACAATGAGAATAATTCCGCAATGAATTCTGATTTAACTTTCTTGGCCAGCTCTAGGACACTGCAGAAGAAACCCAGCTGTTTCTTGATCACACATTTGATATTAAATGGTGTTATATTTTGCTCAGTAAAAATCAGAGCGTTACTAATGCAGCAAGTCAGTTACTATGTATGTTCTCTGTAATACTCTGATCTTAGCAAAATTAAAGTAGATTTCATAAAAGAATCAGGTAAGGAATATAGATAAAGCACACCATGGAAATGTAGTGCATTCTTTTACAGCAGGACTGGCCTTAGGGTACTTGTGTTGTGTATATATAGATTGGATCTAGAGATAAACACAACTGCACAGTTAAGCTAAAAACTACAGTTATAGTTTCTATTTAATAAGTGTTTGCATAGCTGTACCATAGGACTGCAAAGTGATCATTCACCTCGTAGTCTATTCAAGCGTACACATATAATCTAGCAACATCATCTCTGAAAAGGCAAACATAAAACCTAACTGCACTAATTGTTTTTTATTTCAACGTGTTGTTAGGAGTCAACATCTTTTAATGGGGTTGCAAGGGCTGAGGTCTGTGAGAAGTGCAGCTATTGAGATTCTTTGACAATGGCAGAAGATGTATGTAAATGTATTCAGGTAGAGGTTTAGTTGTCTTACCCAAAGAACTGAAGTTTGAGAGCTTCAGCTTACGCTCTCTGCTCTCACAGACAATGGTGGCAGCTAATTCCCATGCCTTCTGGAATACTGGCAATAAAGAAACTAGAAACACAGAGTCTGTAAAATTTAAATTCAGGATTCCTTGTCACAAGGCATTAATATTGTGTATCCCTGTTCTTTGAAGAGAAATGGACCCGGACTGATACTTTGCTTTTAGTCATGGTGCCTAACAACTGCCTCTCACTTACTCACATCTCATTCACATTTATTCCAGAATGAAATGCACTAGGAATAGTTGTGGGTAAGTTTATTGGTAGCATGAGGCAAAATACAATGGTCTTTAAAAGGAAATTTACATTCTAAGGAGTAGTAATTTTTTAATTTCAGCTCTTTTAAAACCTTGCAGATTAGGATTTTTTAAATATGTATACATTTCTACTTCTTTGGCACCAATTTTTTTGAGGGATGAGAAATGTTCAATTTAGTTTATTTTCCTTCTGGTAACCTTACTTCCCTCTAAAGAAGACTGATGTGCTGATCATGTCCCAAGGAAAGAATGTCTCGCTAATTAGGGCCAGCATTTTCCACTCACTTCTATTGTATATAGTCAACACTTGTTCTGAAGAACGTTCTAGTTTTTCACCTATATTTAGAAAACCTATTGTGTACTGTGGTGAGATAGTCTGATTCCTGCCAGATATGAACAAAAAGGCAACACAACATTAGATAATTTTAGTCATAATGATACCATTCAGTGGAATCACAGTTGCGCAAAGCTGTGTTTTCACAGCATCCTGGAAGTTGTGGCAGGATACTAATTTCTTGGCATCGCAGCACAATTATTTTCATTTATGGACTCAGAGGGTGGAGGGAAACCCGCCATGCCCAAATTCGGAGCAGCCCTTTAGCTTTTTACTTTCAATCCACCATTGCACACACACTATTACCATAGTAGTGGAAGAGCTCTGTTATAACAGCAGAAGGAAATCAGATGGGTTTGAAAAATCGATGAACGCTGTCAGGGATTTTTGGATAAAGAGGAAAGGAAGGGAATTTAGGGTATAGGAGCTCCATATCTGAAGCAGATCTGTTTGTGGAATGCAAAGCGAAGCAAAATGCAAGAAAGAGTACCATCTTGTTCTCTTCTTCTACTGCAGATTAGGGAGACATCTCTTAACCTACCACCCACCACAAAAATAAAGAAAAATACAGTATGTTTGGGAGAGGGAGTGTCAATTATTTTCTTTAAATTCCTAGACAGTCATGGCTCTGACTCATCCAAGTTTACTCAGTTTAATAAAATATGACCCCGTGGGAGTAGCCTGTTGCAAAATCCACCATAACTATCTTCTGCCTCCAACGTGAGAAATGAATTCTGAACATGTGGAGAATTTCTCCTCTATTTGGTTCATTAACTGTTGAGGTACCTCTATATAATTTCTATACTTATCACTCCAGCAACACGGAATTTAAACAAAGCACAAAACTTTGTTAAGGAACTCTGAATTTATGAACATAAACTTTCTCCAGGACTTTTAAAGGAGGATGAAGTAATGCTAAGGGAAATAAAAAAAAATACAAGGAATAACTATGAGATCAATAAACAGTTAAGCAATTTGCCAAATCTTTTCAAAGCAGCTTTCAAAACAAAAAGACAAAGGCTCTACGTTAAACACAATTCCTAAAAGATACTTAATGTGCCAAGCAAAGGCAAGTACACTGGTGATATTGATTTAGGTGTTTTAATTGGGTTGTTACCTTTACAGACAGCTCTAAGAGGGAAAAAAAAAATAAAATAAAGGAAGGAACCTAACACTAATGTTTTTTCCCTACCAGACATCCGATTGAATTTCATTTTACTGAATTTGCGATTTATAAGCAGTGATTCATGTAGAGAAACAGTAACACTAGAAACTGTGACAGGAACCTTAAATTCAGCCAAAGATCTGCTCTTGAAAAGCCTTTCTCAAATAAACAGGTTTTACTCATCAGAGTATTTCTAATTCAGTAGGAGAGATGCCTTCATATTCAAACTCATGGCAACTGACAATGTGAAAAATGGAGACATCACCAAGCCCTGTGGTTGCGCTGGGAAGTTCCCAGGGGCAGGTTGGTCACAGTAAATTGTCCTTAGCTGTGAATTTCACTTTCATCCTGACACTCCGAATCTTTTGACCTCTGAGTCACATTTCAAACCCACATAATCTCCCAGGCTCTCTATCTGCTCATTTATAGAGGAGAGAGGGGATGACTCGAAAGGAGATGATTTGATACCAGAGAATTCACGACAGTTTCAAAAACAATATCTACTGCCAGTTGCTGACATTATACCTTTCCATATGCATTTACAATGACTAGATAAGCAAATCCAATATACGAGAAACAAAGCAACTGTTGTCATGACTAAATACCTCACACAAAACTTAAGGTTAGCTGCCTCAGGTGGTAGCCCTTAAAACAGCCAAAATTCTTACAGCCACTTGCAGACATAATTCCAAGTTACATTTAGCAATTAGTTGTCTAGATCTTTGACAATGAAGTGGTCCTAATCTTCATAAAATCATAGAATGGTTAGAGTTGGAAAGGACCTTAAAGACCATCCAGTTCCACCCCCCCTGCCCTGGGCAGGGACATCTCCCACCAGACCAGGTTGCTCCAAGCCCCATCCAGCCTGGCCTTGAACCCCTCCAGGGATGGGGCAGCCACAGCTTCTCTGGGCAACCTGGGCCAGGCTCCCACCACCCTCACAGCAAAGAAGTTCTTCCTGAGATCTCACCTCAATCGCCCCTCTTTCAGTTTAAAACCCTTCCCCCTTGCCTTGTGGCTCCCCTCCCTGATCCAGAGTCCCTCTCCATCTCTCCTGGAGCCCCTTTAGGGACTGGAAGGGGCTCTAAGGTCTCCCTGGAGCCTTCTCTTCTCCAGGCTGAACCCCCCCAACTCTCTCAGCCTGTCCTCACAGCAGAGGGGCTCCAGCCCTCAGAGCATCTTCATGGTCTCCTCTGGACCCACTGCAACAGATCCATATCCTTCCCTAAGACCAAGTAAAGAAATCAGTTCCTTGGGTTCAAGGAAAAAAGGAAATCTGTATATTCATGAAGGACTGTAGAAACCTTTCATTGAGCCATTGAGTAGTGGTTCATCTACTAAATACACAAGGAACTGACACATCAAGAAGTCAAACAGAAGCAAGCCAAGTTGTGAATTATGACAAAAATAACTTCATAGCTTTAAACTTTGTGAATTACCGCAACATTTACTGAGTAGGTAAAATTTCACAGTGGCCAGGGAAAAGAGACTTTGGGCACTGTGCTTTTCAGCCATTCTAGTGTATAAATTGAAAATGAATGAATAATAATTTCAGTGTAAAATATGTAGAAAGCCTGAATAGGTTTTACTTGAATACTCCTTATTCATTTGGTTAGAGCTACAATATCAAAGCGGTATTTGAATAAGCTCATGTTTCCACGTATTTACTCTTAAGAGTAAGAATTGGCAGGCTTGTGATCTTGTTTAACTTTAAGGAAGGAATTGTTTGTTTATTTATTTGTTTGTTCAATTCAATTTATGCCTAAGGTAAAATAAGTCAGGAGGAAAAAGATCACACAGAGTCTGAATTTAAAATAGTTAGAGGTATCATGAAATTGCTCTCGGATCAGGAAAAACCTTTTTTAAGAATGGAAGGATAAGAAAGAAGTTTTTGACCTATGTCTCCTGGATTGTTTCACTAATGAAATATTTAAGGATAAAAGATGTGCATGTTCTTTTGTTTTCCTCTCTTACTCTGCACTGAAACACTGTGTTTTATGTATAGTGATACTGATTGCAATAAAAATTGTGCTTACAAAAGGCTTTTTATTCAAGAATCTTTCATGCAACTGAAAGCTTAAGTTCACAAAACCTCTTCTTAAATCCCACTCCCTCCTCTTAAATTGTATTAAACTGGTTTTGACGTCTGAACTCTTACAAATAGAGAGTTCTGGCTGCATAAATTGTGCAAGGATCTGCCCTGCAATATGCCAAAGCAATTTTTCTTAAGTTACAGAGAAGTAAAATGGAGCACATAGAGCCTGTGTGATTTGTTTCGGACAATGAGGCCACACAAAGATCAGAGTCAAGGAATCTCTGGTGGTGATCACTACATCACACAAGGCTGCTCATTCTACTCTATTTCAATGTCTCTCTTAACTGCATTGTCCCTTTCAAAGGTATCACAGAATCACAGAAAGATACGGGGTTGGAAGGGACCTCAAGATCGTCTAGTCCAACCCCCTGCCAGAGCAGGTCCACCCAGAGCAGGTCCCCACAGGAATGTGTCCAGGCGGGGACTGAATGTCTCTAGAGAAGGAGACTCCACCACCTCCCTGGGCAGCCTCTGCCAGGGCTCTGCCACCCTCACAGCAAAGATGTTCCTCCTCATGTTGAGATGGAACTTCTTATGTTCAAGTTTGTGCCCGTTCCCTCTTGTCCTGTCCCTGGGCACCACTGAAAAAAGCCTGACCCCATCCTCCTGACACCCACCCTTCAAGTATTTATAGGCATTGATCAGATCCCCCCTCAGCCTTCTCTTCATTTGACATGGCAGTGGGAAAGATGTGACGCAAGATCTGATATTTTTTTCTTGCTTTTGCGAGGTGAGACCTGATTAGAAAAAAACCTTATTCATTCTTAAACCCTTCCCAAAGCAGCTGCCTTTTTACCTCACTGCCATACAGTCAGAGTTATAACTCTTCTGAGGTCTGTATGACTAATGTGGGGAGATTTCTATCCCCCTCCTACACAGAAAGATATATGGAAGCAGACATTTTGCTAAATATATTAAAAAATACTATTTTCCTGCTATTTTTTTGTAATGTAACCAGCTGTGCAGAGAATCATCACTTTAGTATGTCATAAGGCCAAATGCACTCCAAAACTTTCAAGGGCAATCCACCCTCTTAAACACACATGCACGCGCTTCCATGAATACATAGCTTTAGCAGTGGAAGTAGTTCATCTCATAGGAGTGAAATTAATTTGACAGCTCCTCTAGTACTTTTTTTCCCTCAATATAGAATTCACTTCAGTTTCAGTGAGGCTTCGTTCCGGTCTACAGCTCCATCTGCATGGTAAAGCTAGCAAGAACAGCATCATATCTTGCAAGCTTTTAACTTTTTTGTTAAAAAGAGCTAGAGAAATGCCCAGAAACAGGCAACAGTTATCTTTCTTTCAACCCTCGGACACTTCTCCCAGTTGCCACGGTCATTCAATGATAGCCCTAGTTCTTCAAGAGACCTCTGGCACCAAAGGTCTCTCTGGGAGCTCTGCAGGAGAAACAGAGCTTCTGAACTCTGCTGCCATGGGGAAGGGATGAGCTATTAACAAACATCCAGATGAAACTCCAGTCAAGGAGTCAGGAGCAGCCCAGCTAAAGTTATTTTTCCTAGCGAGCAAACTGAATCTATGTTGGCCTCTGCAGTCATTCGGCCGGTCCCACAGTAGGTTGATAGTTTGCGAAGTGGTTACCTCAACCTCTGGCAAGGAAATCTGGGGGAGGGACTGGGAGAGATAAAAGAGACCATTCCAGAAAGTGGCCGCAAGACTGAGGCCTTGGTTTTCTGACTCCCAAATGGTCACCTATCACAGTAAGTTAATGGAACCATGACACAAAATTGTAGCTACATTTAACTAATGTTTTATTTGATTTAAAAAGTAAGAAATGAAACACTGTAAGAAGCACGTGCAAGAAAATGAGGGGTATGTAAGAGAAGGGTGAAATTACAAAGCACTGGAGGAGTTGAGCATACAAACAAAAACATTGTAAGAAAATTTTCCTAGATGATGAGTTTGGTAGGATTTCAATAGCAGGGGAAGTTACTAACTCCCGTGGGAGCCGTAAGGGAGCAGTAAGGGACATGCAACCTCCTTCCTTGAAAATCCATGAACACACTGCATGGAACATACGTGTGAGGAACGTACATAACGACTGAGGATTAAGGTAGGGTAGGAATTTTCCCAATGCTGATCACTACGCTGACTATCCAGACAGACACTCTTAGTCAGTGCTAAAAGTGCTTTTGTACCGTGTAACATAACATGCAGTAGCTACTCCAGCAATCCTGGTGCAAGCTCTGTGCAGGTCAGCGTGTTCCACTCATGCCATCCACATTGTTTTATCCCATAAACCAGCATGTGAGATCATTCATTTTTATAATCCCTGCAGAAGCAAGATTATCCATCCAAAGCCAGGGTGCAGTACAGGGTACAAAAAGGAGCAGAGTATAGAATATAATAGCAAGGTCAGAAGTATAACCTTGTCTCTAACCTCACCCTGAACTTTCTAAAATAAGGAACATTTGAAAGGTCAGCAGGCTTTCTCTGGTCCCTACAGTACTGAAAAGGGCTGACTCCCTCTGCAAAGAATTCAAGTTCCCACTACCTTGTATACAGCCATTTCCACATATGTCAGGAGAGCATAAAATACCAGACTTTCAGTTTTGCACTATCTGAATTCCAACACCACTCCGTGATAAATACAAACCACAAGGAGAATCAGGCCTAATAAGTCCTAGTTTTCCTTTGGATACACTGACACAGTAACTTTGAACAGTGTCTCATGAAGCCACATTATTAGTAGAATATGTCTTATTATCTTGTTCAGTGACAGCCTAAACAGTAATGAGGAGACAATTAAATTGAGTATCAAAGAATATACCATTGTTTTACATTTTCATTAGCTGAAGTTAATACATGCAGCATGGGTGGAGAGCAGTCAGTAATGGAAGGAAGGTTAAAGATGAAAAAGGAAGTATGATTGTTACAATTACCATTGAGGGTGGTGAGAGCCTGGCCCAGGTTGCCCAGAGAAGCTGTGGCTGCCCCGTCCCTGGAGGGGTTCAAGGCCAGGCTGGATGGGGCTTGGAGCCACCTGGTCTGGTGGGAGATGTCCCTGCCCAGGGCAGGGGGTTGGAACTTGATGATCTTTAAGGTCCCTTCCAACTCTAATCATTCTATGATTCTATGAACCTGTCAATTCAAAATATGGTGCCTGCAACTGGTACTGCTGAAGCATTGTAGACAGAGAATGCACTCTGGAAGCACTAATTACATCAACATCTCCTAAGACTTGCAATTTTGCTGAGTTTTTAAGAAAAAGTGAAAGAAATAAGGACTGGATATCTCAGGACATAGGATCAATTAACAATATATAGCTGACAACAATGGAATATGGTTACCTCCAAAGGAATGCCCTTTGTTACCTCAAATAATATTTTCTCACAGTCCAGGCTAACGATGCTCAGCTGTAATAACAAAACTGCCCACGACTCCATGAAGGTTCTTGAATGCAGGAAACATAGTTAACACAAAAAATTGACGTGGACTATGAAACACACCATGAAACTCACAACTAAACAGAGAAGGTGACCACCAACCTCATGTGTACTTAGTATGTACATAGTTAAGTATGAAATATGTGTTTCAGATTTCCATCGGTAATTTTTGTCAGAAAAATTTAGAGCAAACCATGTCCAAGAAATCAGGTGGAAAGTAACTAGAAATAGAAGACAGCCCACTGAGACTGCATATAATTGCAACCAACACTACCAAAAGCTATTACGCAGAGACGCGGGGTAGGGCTTACTTCATTCTTTCCTCTCCTCTGTCTTCCCGAACCAAGTACATGCATTAACAAAAGAAGTAAACAAGTAAAAACAAGTCCACAAATGGAGTTACTTTATGAAGACAGAAAAACACAGTTCTAGTCTAAAATGCTTAACAACCATCCAGAGCAAGAAAAAAACATGGATAGAACAATGTTTAGCGTCTCATAAGTGGAGAGAAACAGAGAAAAGGATATACCAACTTTGACACCTCTATGTTTAGTTCATCTCAGACCTGGAAAGAAGCCGGGCATGGAGCCCAACTATCAAAGAAGTTCATATCTGGATTCATACCTAGAAGGCTGAGCTAGAAAATAACCATTTTGGCTGGTTTTGATTTAGGTGTTAAACTGCTGTGTCAGCTTAAAAAAAATGTACTTTTTCAGGCTGGAGGCCCAAGGGTACAGGACCCAAAGTTAGTGGCTGAGTTAATGAGTCAATGAGTAAATATGCACGGCGAGTATTTGCTCACCATCAGCACAGCCTTCAAAATTCATTTCTATAAACCATTTCAGATTTGACAAATTACCAGGCTTCCAAAGACATTTTTTGTGACCAACCAGATAGAAGTCCGAGGTGCTGAGACTGAATCAGAGCACTGCCTTAAAGAAGCAGACCGCCCTGCTAGTGATCTCAGCAGAGAGGAAGGGATGGGCTGGGTAGTGGAACCCTCTGGGATGTTCTGTGTCTTGCAAGCTGGACGTGTTTGTTGATGACGGGATGGGAAGGCTGGTGATGGATGCCAGGCTGCAATCCTTCCACGGGCAGAATCACAGGCTGAGGGTAGAAGGACCTCCAAACCATCTGCTCTGCCCTTCTGAATATCACAACATACAAAAGAGAGCAATGCATACTTCACCACAACAGAGTTCCACAAAGACATCCCGTCTGTGTACATGGGCTCCAAGAGAGAGAAAATGCAACTTCTCCAAGCAATTTTAAAATCGGTGAATTATTTTCACCATTAAAAATCTACCCTTAATTACTAATAGGAATTTATGTGATCTCAGCTTCCAACTATTGCTTCTTCTTAGAATTTTATTTTCTATATTAGAAAACTCTTTAACATCTATTTTTTTTCCCTCATACACTAATCACATCAGTTTTCAAGTTTCTTAATCAATAAAATTGGAGCACTGATTTTTTCCTTTTTTTCAGCACTGACTATTTTTGTGTCTCATCTCAACATAAATTTCAAAACGTAGACAAATTAAAATGTAACAGCATTCCAGTTTTCCCATTGACATTGCTAAAATCACTATTCCATTTCTCTGCTTATTTATCCAATGGTAGGACATAGCCTTTTTCACCACTATCATTGTGGGAGCCCATGTGGAATGTCTTGCCTGTTATGGTCTCAAATCCCTTTCAAGATTTGCTTTTACAGACCAATGTCCCTCATTCTGAATGTATATCCTGTATAAAATCCTGTAAATCACATCACTATAATCAACAACATTTAATTAACCGGCACTCACCGCCAGCTCAGGATGAGGAACGAAACCGAATGAAACACAATGCTGGATGCTTACAAAACGACACCGAAAAACTTCTGAATGCCCCTAAATAATTAATCCCCTAAAGTATTATCACTCAGAAATCCTCCCAGACCCTGTGGGTTACGAGCACATCCCCACTTACGGGAGCACAGGCTCCCCAACCTGCTCACGAAGTGTGGGACCCTGCCTGCTGCTGTCACCCCACTAGCTGGTCTCACAAGTTTTTGGGGGATTATTATTTTTTGTTGTTTGTTGTTATTTTGTTTGTCTTTACCATCATCAGTTTGGGGAAATGCCCTCTCGGAGAGCTGAGTTACCTGCTCTGAAGGTCTGAAGTTGGGGCAGGAGAGGTTTAGATTAGATCTTAGGAAGAATGACTTTCCTGAGAGGGTGGTCAGGCCCTGGAACGGCCTGCCCAGGGAGGTGGTGGAGTCACCATCCCTGGAGGGATTTAAGAAACGTGTAGATGTGGCACCTCAGGGCATGCTCTAGTGCCTGAGATTGTGGGGGTCTTGTGTGTGTGTGTATGGTTGGACTGGGTGATCTCAGAGGTCCTTTCCAACCATGACGATTCTGGGATTCTGGGACTCTGCTTCACACAGCTTACCCTCACATTCTCATCCTAACAGCTCTTCTGATCCAAGTCATTTTGCCAACTGTGGGCCTCACACTTATCTTAAGTGTATTTTTATGTCAATTTTAGATCTGTTTAGATCATTGATAAAGATTTTATAAAAGGACTTACAATATCTGTATAATCCATTTGAACATATTTCCCAAAAATGCTTAGTTTTGAATCCCTGACCAGGACTTCTAAGCCACTGAAGTATCCCATGTAGTTCAAAGTTTAAGTGCGCTATATTTTCATGGTAACTTTTATCTACCAACCTTGCAGCACCATCAAAGAGTCAAATTGTTTGCTCGATAGAAAATACTTCCCATAAGACCATACTATTGCCATTAAATATTTCCCCTGCCTTAATTCTCTTTCAGCTGAATCCTGTGTTGGATTTTCTATTATATTGCCTAAAATTTATGTTAGACTAAATGGTCAGTGATTACCAAGTTCGTTGCACTTGTATCATGGGAATGTTTTCTAGAGTTATACTCTGGAGTATTCTATTCAGAAATGTACAACAGGTTTGTTGATTTAAAAATACTTATCCCTATTTATCACTTCCAATGTCCCTTCACTTGCTTTTTCTTTTCATCACAGGAATTTTGGATCGTGGATTTTCCAGATAGAAATATTAATTGAATAATTCTGTGAGTTCTGCATCACTACTGACAGCAACTCTTCATGGGATGTCTCCAATAACAGCAGCAATACGATCAGTCCCTCATCTCTGATATATTCCAAATACATCACCCAACCTTAACGTTTCTCTCCTAGCAGATCAATTGTATTCATTTTATACCTTATTTTTTAAAAGGGTTGTTACCTTGTTTCCTCTTTTTTTTTTTTTAATTTTTTTTGAAACCTACTATATACTAGTTTGTTTTGGTTTGGGGTTAATTGTTAAATTTTGGCTTAATTTTCCCTTGTATGAAAGAGAGACTCATAGCTAAATGTGAACTCTTTTATGATTTGGGTTTTAATCTGGCAAAACATTATATTCCTAGAAAACTGTCCAGTTTAAATTCACAGCCTTCTGTTTATGTGTTCTCTCCAATTAATTTTTCTCATCACTTTCCTTGGGTTTAGAAGATAGCTCTTTCTGAAGCAGCATCATTGGCTGTGTTTTATCATTCATTTGCTATAAGCAATCATCAACTTCATCTTTCTTTGCCACAAAAAAATCTTACCAAGATGATACTTTAGATTAGATGCAATACCTTTTGAGATAGTAAATTATTACTGATATTTCTCTGCAACTCTTAATGACATTCTGTTACTGCTGCATGAGATTTTCATACATATCCCCCAAACTGAAATTTCCCATTAAAAAATATAATTATTTTTTCCCCTTTATGGAAAGTTACTTAAGGATGAAACCCTCCTCTGCTATGGTCTGATTCAATAGTCTTTAACAGATACCTCCAGGCCTCTACTTAATGTATATAACTCAGTCTTCAGAGCCAGACTAATCAGTGAAATGTACATTACAGAATATCAGTGTGAACATTTACTGAAGGTGAGGTTTTTCGACCTCTTTCCAGTTCAAAAGAGAAATCCATTACGGTTTTAATTCCTTGCACTATATACAGTCAAAATTCACGTTGGCGTTAAATGCAATAAAACTCATCTCGAAGTAGCAGCCTGTAGACTGCATGTGAGCAACCTGAAAGGCTAACAGGGTCGCCATCCTTCCCCTTTGGGAGCCGTGTCATCAACAACCCTAATAAAAATGACCCTCGGTTCCTTAAACGACGCAACAAATATAAAAGCTTGCCTCTGGAAAAATAATGTATAACCCACTTGTAGAAGAACCTGCCTGTCCGATAAGGGCTCACAAATAAGAGTGCTGGCACAGAAAATCCTTGTAAAACCAAACAGCTAACTAAAAAACCCTTAACATAACATGTATGCCCTTTGGCAAAGGAGCTCATGGAATTTAATACATTTTTTTTTTGCACTTCATTTGAAACTTGCTTGCATTGAGGGAGGGAAAACAACGCTACCTTAACCCTTTTCTGTCCTTGTAGATCCTCTTCTGTAGCCTTTAAAAGGTAAACTATAACACTTGTTAAACTCATTATAACACGTGGCAATATTCGGTTATCGATGTGAGTAGTCAGTGCAAAGATATCACACTGTCACCAAATTCCCCCAGCCATGACTAAGAATTCAGCCCTAAAATGTGACATTTTACAAAATAGCTGGTTCTGTTAATAGAGAATGAGGCTTTTGCTGTGGTAATAACAAGGGCCAGATCACTTAATTAAAGCATCACTTATTACATTATACACTGATGAAAAAGAAGCATTAATACCTGGAATATCATCAGGGACTGCAAAGGGAATATGGAACATTTTGAAATTCAAAATTTTATGGCATATTAATTCAACATGGTGTTTGGATCACCTTTTTCTGCCTGTAAATAGAAATACTTGTCCCATTGTTTATTTCTGGAACAAAACCAGGTTTTTTACTATATTTAGGAGAAGGAAAAAAATAAAACCAATAAAAACCAGAGTGTGGGATCAATCCTGCCGAAGTAATTAGTAAAGCTCCAACTGAGATTAGTTGGAGCAGAACTGGGTTCATGTCTGCACAATGACAGAAGAGGAAGAAAAGCAAAAGGAGTGAAACTGGCTGCACGGAAGAATTACTACAGAACTGAGTATTTCATACATGTCGCAGTGCTGTATTAGAACAGAAAAATGGTCATTAGCAAATAAAAATCAGAACAATCCTTTTAATTAATTATTTGCAAGACAGAATTCTCACTTCTACCAGTTTACAGAGAGACTGTCATCCCAAGCTCTCCCACCTGTCCAGTAATAGTTGGTTTGGGAGATTAAAAAGAAAGTAAAATGTTCGTCTATGGCTGGCTGATGAAGAACCCAATAATGATAATTTCATCCCTAGCTCCCTACTTCAAATTCCCACCAAGGCAATGGAATCTGATGAGCTTTAGTAATTTGAGGAGCGGGCGGTATCACAGTGCGTAAGAGGTGAGGTGGCCCATCAGCTGGCCACCCTTTTTTACCATCTCGAAGATTCCATGGAAAGTTCAAGGTACATGAACAGAATCGGTGACTGCTTAAAGCTTTGAGGTTCTTTTTGCTTAAAATCCTGCCTTGAGGTGCAATGAGAAGCAGTGTGAGGAAACCTGGGCTGTTATCACTCCTGCTGCACTCCCCTCCTTGGTAAACAGGCTCTTCAGGTGCTCGGCGTTATTTCCCACGTAACGCAGCGCATGAGGGAAGAGATTATTGACATGGAAGCCGGGAAAGGTTGGTTAACAAAACTAAAGTGTGCCAGAGATCTGAACTACACTAATGCTTTTTGAAAATTGCTACCATTGGCTTTTTCAGGGTTACGCCTGACCCTCAGAGCAATCGTTCTTTTATGTCTAGTGAAGGCAAAGCACTAACTCCTGGGCCTTCAAGAATCCAGTTTGTGCTATACCATCCATACCAACATGAAATGAATCCACATCCTTATTTCTGAGGATTATTTTAACACAAAGGACTGTATGAATCCCATAGCTGCCAAAAAAACTGAGCAGAGATCCCTCAAACACAAAGAGCATTTACTTAATGCTCTGGATTGCTGCTGGTTTGCAGACAAAACCTCATTCATGGAACTTATCTTGCTGGAAATCACTGTCGCTGGAGGTTTTTTTGCTTTGTTTGGGGGTTGGTTGGTTTCCTGTTGGGTTGTCCCGGATTCCTGGTTATATTGCTCCCCCACAGTCCTGACATAACAAGTACAAGCTCTGCAGCATCTCTATGGGAGATTCTATTCTGTGGTCCGGTGCTGCCGCTCTCCCTTCCACAAGCAGCAAGGGGAAGTCTTATCTCAGCGCTGGGAAAACAGAATTTCAAGAGTTCTTACAGTGGTGTTAGCATTTAAATTTACAGAAGTCCTGGACTATACCCAAACCGCATTTTAATCTGCCCAAGGAATGGATTCAGTCCTGGGAAGTTCATTGTTGCTTCTAATTGTCAGCGACTGCTACACTTTGCTTGCCTGCAGCTATCCAATTAACAGAGCACCGCTACACAAAATATTGTAATATGCTCGATGTCCTCACAACAAGAGCCTCACATTCCGCTTCTATCCAGCAATTCCCTCCTAATTGGGTTTCCAGCATCTCCGCAAATGACAGGGAAGAACAGACAGACAGACACACGCTGCCTTCAAACACCTCTTCATATTGCCCTGCACAGTTCTGGGGAGATACCCCTGGTTATCGGCCATATCGAGGGAGAGAAAAATAGAGAGAGAGAGAGAGGGAAGAAAAGCTCAACTCCAGAAGTGGAAAACATGTAACTTGTGCCCTGAGATATTGCTATGGCAACATTTAAACAATGAACAGAAAGCCCTGCAGGATTCTGCTCTCGCTTCCTTGGATACCAAATGTAAATCCTCATTCGCTTTTATTGTATGCACTCACAAGCCTCTGATTTTTGCCTTTTCCTCTAACAGACAGCAAAGTATCCAGTCCCCCCCACCATGAACTATGCGTTAATTCAGTTCCATGTATTTCTGCTTGGGAATATGCGATTAAAACACACCACTAACACGCTCATCTCCCCTCTTGTGTCCCCGTTTCTATGCCCCGAGAGAAAAAAAAATGACGGCGATGGCACAGCCGAATAACAAGAACCCTTCTTTTCTGAATAAAGTCACTAAATAAACCCCTCCAAAATGTCACAAGCCCCCATGTCCTCCCCTGTGATTAGGAAGGGGAGGCAGGGTCCTCTCGGAGGGCAGCCCCTTGCCCACCCCGCTGGAAGGGAGCGCGCTGCCAGGCTGCCTTCCAGACCACCGCTGCTCCTGCTGCTGCTAAATCCTCCTCTCATCTGGGCTGTCCTGCGGGGGCAGCACTTTAGAGCTGAAGGAGGCTTGTTTTCCATTACCATTTTCATAGAGCAGCTGGCAAGGGGCTGGACGGCGATGCAGAAGGAGGGCCCTTGCTAATAGCAGCCCAAAGTGTCAGCTTGACTCCTCTAGGAATGACTTGGCGGGTGACAAATGCATTTCTTCAGAGTCATTTTCCTCCCAGACTGCAAGAGGCACTAATTCCAGCACCCTTCCCCCTCTCTTTCTCCTCGTTCCCTCACTAGGATCAAAGGGATATTCCCACCTCATCTGGTGGGAAGTGTCTCTGCCCAGGGCAGGGGGGTTGGAATTCGATGGTCTTTAAGGTCTCTTCCAACCCAAAACATTCTATGGCATCTCCTAGTCCAAGTGAAGCCACATTGGCAAGACCAAGGTGGAGTCCCCCACATGCTGCTGCTGTGCACAGTGCACTCCTTCAGCCAACGGACCGCATTTGTGGACAGCCCAGCTCCTGAGTTTTCACCAAAATCTCTCAAAAGGTGCTAAAATTCTGTCCTGAGCCCCATTCAAGATCTTCCTGTCTCATATTGCTACAGCAAGAGCCTTCATGTCAAATGGGAGATGGCTTTGTAGGTCACAGGCAAATAATTTTATATAAATATACAAATAATAAAGCTTATATGTAGGAAGCCACGGCACCTCCTCAAGAATCCCTTTCTTTTCTTCCAGTCCCAAATAGTTGCTTGTATTGCCTCCCATGTAGACTGTTCTTTCTTGGGTCTCACCACCCGATCTCAAAGTCCATTCTTCGCTCTTCAGTGCTATCAGGCTGGGAGATACCATGACACAAAATTTGCTGCTGCTCCAGCAAACTGAACCCAGTCCTATTCTAGATCAGGGCAAATCATTCCTCAAATGTGAAAAGACATGGACGGGCTGCCCCCTCGCACTTCTAATCTACAGTTTGTCAGGAATACTTGAAATCTGGGATGTATGATCTCCGACCTGCTGGAGAACAACTAGAACAAACGGAGCAGGACCCTCCAGTACAGCTTTCTCTCTCCTTCTGTACCAGCATTTGGTGCCTAAATATACACATAGTGGTTCCCCCTAGAGTGCCAAAATCCTGGCTACTTGGGGTCGTGATTGAAAGGCTCATAGAATCATAGAATCATAGAATGCTCAGAGTTGGAAGGGACCTTAAAGATCATCCAGTGCCACCCCCTGCCCTGGGCAGGGACACCTCCCACCAGACCAGGTTGCTCCAAGCCCCATCCAGCCTGGCCTTGAACCCCTCCAGGGATGGGGCAGCCACAGCTTCCCTGGGCAACCTGGGCCAGGCTCTCACCACCCTCACAGCAAAGAATTTCTTTCTGGTATCTGATCCAAATCTCCCCTCTTCCAATTTAAAACCGTTACCCCTTGTCCTGTCACTGCACTTCCTGACAAAGAGTCCCTCCCCAGCTCTCCTGTATCCTCAGATATTGGAAGGCTGCTATGAGGTCTCCCCAGAGCCTTCTCTTCTCCAGGCTCCATGGTTTGAAGAAGAGACAGCCTGTAGGACCAGCACAAGCCACCGAACGATACCCCTGTGCTCAGGCACGTGTGAGGGAAGAGCAAAGACAGCCAGCTCTTGCATCTACTCGAGGAGATTTGCTGCTGCTTGTTCAGCTGGATGTTTGGAACGATGTCTTTTGGCCATTTAGTTCATGATGAGGCCTTTGGGCTCTGGAAAAGCCCCAGCACAAAAGCTGAGAAATGCGATCCTCGTTCCCACTTGGAGATTGAATGAGTTAAACTCTGGGATGTTCCATGTGTCTTTTGGCTACTGTATTAAGTGAATGATTCACTGAAGTGTGAAACTGTTGGCTTTTTAGAAGCAGACACGCATCCCTAGCTTTTTAATGTTGACAAGGTTTGCCTGTTTCAGCCCAAACTGGTGGCTAAATTTTCCCAGTGCTTCCTTATCGCATCGAGAAAATCCTCCTGCTAGTTATTGAGCAAAATGAATGAGGCACCTATGGCAGCTTCCTATTGTCAAAAACGGGAGTCGCTCTATCAAATTTTCTGTTTATGTGTTCGCTTGACAGCGGTCCAGGGAAAAGCTTGGAGATGCCTTTTCCTTAGCCAGCTTCTTTCTCCTTCAGTAATTACTGAGCAGCAGCTTAACATAAATTTAGCTGCTCTATTACTGCAACTACTGCTGCAAGTGTAGCCCACAATAGGTACACGAAGGAATGGAGAACAGAGTTGTGGGCTTATTTTCAGATGCTGACAAACTTATTAGCCATTCAGTGTCCCACCAGGAAGCATGTGCCCAGAGAAATAAATGAAGCTAGAGCACTTCATACTAAACTGATTTAGCCACACTGAGAAGGATGAGAGTAATTGGAGCTGGAAGGAACAATTTTTGCTGTGCCTGCTTCCTTCTTTTTCTAAACACAACAGCACAAAGGGGCTGATTTGTTCGCGTGGCCAAACAAAAACTCCCAGAGGTTTCTGTGGGAGCAGAATTGCACCCGAAATCTTAATCCTTTGCAAGTAGCCAATGTTTAAGAGGCATGACCTCCAAACAGAAGCGCATGGGACACATTTGAGAGGCAGAAGGTCTCATTTCCATTATGCCAAAAGATTCAGGACGTTTACATGAAGTAGCAGTGGTGATGTGAGTGAACAGAGAAAGGGGGGAAAAAGGAAGATGCTAATATTTATTTAGATATTTATCTGTGGAAGTTAGAACGTTGGTTTGCGTTGTTTCAGGCAGGAAGCTTGTGAAGAGGGAAATGCTGCCAGAAAAAAAAAAATTAAAATCTGTCTCTACCAACACCTCTCCCATCCCTGCCTTCTCTCCCCTCCTCCAGAATATTGCAGCTAGAGAAAAGTAAAATGAGTGGCAAATCTTGTTCTGCGTCTTGCCTGCCAAAAATTATCCATATCTTTTCAATGGCTCATTTAATTAGCTGCCTCTCTCTCTCCTTCTCCCCCAGTTTTGGCCTAACACTTTCAGCTGGAGCCTCTACATGTGAAGACCAAGGTTGAGGAGGGCAGAGGTGAGGGAGGAGAGAAGGGGAAGAAAAAGAAAGAAAACTCCTTGCCTACAAGCTAAGCAGTCATGCCAGGAGAGGGGACGGAAGTGGTACCCTGCCCTACAGGAAAACAAGGACCTCTATTTTAAACACCATGTTATCGTCCCTTTATTCTACACTCTGTCCCCCCTCATTTCTCCAGGAAGGGGGAAACATTCACTGGTCTGTTACACATCACTGCTAATCTGTGAACCCCACCATCTACAAGCCACTTTTAAATTATTTTCATTATCAGCATAATGACAAAAACCTCCTAACAGCACGGTATCCTCTCACTGCTCGTCAATCAAAGCACATCTCCTTCAGTTGCCAGGAAAGTCCTAGGGGAGCCTGAAGGATCCACCACAAAATCACAAAGAATTTCCTAGGAGATCTGGAGGGCACGGATGGCTAGTACAGCAGTTTCCTAAACTCCCCTTCAATAGAAGAATGTCCTCTCTCTGCCTGTTACTGCTTTTTCCTAGCAATGGAGTATAAAATGTGCCATTTCTCTTAGAGCTGCCTACTCAAAATCCATTAAACCCCTTGTCCTACACCCCCCATTCCCGCCAAAAGCCATCCTTCCCCTCCCTGCTGGATTATAAAAATTTCCTGTTAATACACCCTATTGATCTGCAATGTCAGACTGGATGCCAGCATTCAAATCCGAGCCTTTCTCTAGTTCAAACGCATGATAAACATTCTCCATGCATCCATTTCTATACAACTTGCATCTGTTTGTACAGCCTGGGCAATCAGGCAGCATCCCCAACCCCCCCACCCCTCACTGCAGGGGATTTCTCAAAAGATTTCTTTGCTAGTGAACAAATGCCATAGAGCCACACAGGCAGGCATCTGCAACATCCTACCAAGGCTGGAGTTTTACTAACAGGAAGGTTTGAGCTATTGGGAGAATTCAGTTCTCTCCTTATTCCTTCCCTTCTCCCTTCCCATCAGCCCCCCTCCAGCCATTATCCAAATCCAGTCAGATTTTTTTATTCAGGTGGGGGAAAAGACCAAGGAAAGAGGGATAAGGAATAGAGAAGAGAGGCAATGGGGCGTATTTCCTTTTCAAAAAAAAAAATCATAGAATAGAAAGTGTACTTACTGTATCCTCAAAGACTATCCAGCTGGAAATCCGAGTGGTTACGAAAAACCAGGGTGGGGGAGGGGTTTGAAAACTACTTCATTTCAGCAAGCAAACCAAAATTAAAAACAAGAAAGGAAACAAAAATAGAGGATATCCAATGGCAATTTCCCAGCAATTTCAGTCCATACAGGTGCCAATCCAACCCAACACTGCTGAACTCTCCCCCTCCGGCAATTTTGCTTTCTTCTCTGTCCTTTATTTTCTCTGTGGCTTTCAACTTTTCTGCTTGAAATTGCTGTAGTGGTAACACTGATGTTTGCCTTCACTGGAGAAGAGTGGCTTAAAATAACAGGAAAAAAACAAAAATCCTTGCAGAGGATGAATGGTCCTTCTCCTTTCTGAAAGTTTTCATTCCACTGTGGATCCTTTGCCTAGTTTCCTTTTTCTGAGGTTTTCTGCCTCTCTGGCTCCAATGCTCTCCATTGCTCACTATTCGTTTTTTCTCTGGAGAGCAGAAAGGACTTTATTTCTTTTTAAGCAACCCTCCATCTGTATTCTTTTAGTGGAATTTTGTTGTGACTGTTAAGATCCAGGTCTTGCCAGGCAATTTTCTTCTTCTCCCTTCTTTGCTGCACTATCAATTATCCAATCCGTGTGTCTCCACATTAGAACGGAGATTCCCATTCTTCTTTTTCTCTATCCCCCACACTCCTTTAGAAAAGAATCTCCTTTTGCATTGAAATTTTTGGTTGCGTCTGTCAAAACAATAAACTTTTAGTCTCTCTCCCCCCCCCCGCTCCAAAGATCTGATTAGATTTCCAATCACAACCCAGTGCGCAATTGGATTTTTGATTTCAGCGAGAAGCCAGCAATCCACAGCATCAGCACCCTCTCTTCGCTTCAAACTCCACGTTATATCCTTTCGCCTTCCCTCCAACTCCTCTGCATTTTCATAATCTCACATTAAATGGAAGGAAGGAGGGAGGGAGCGGAGAAAAAATTCAAGGTTCCCACCAGCTGTCAAGAATAAATCCATCCCCTCGTTATTTTTTAAACACTTGGGATGGGTGTTTTTAACGCCCACTCTCCCCTTTGCCCCCCACACTTCTCAAAATCTTTCTGATGTTAAAACTCCCCCGGTGGGGCACAAAAGAAGCCTGGGGAGGCGGGATTTGTCCTCTTAGCTGTAAATTTCACAAGCACCCTTTCCTTTTCATTTCAGATTCCTCTCCATCTTTTGTCCAGCAGCTACACAGATCCAGCAGCACCGAGATGGATAAACTTCTGCTTCTTCTTTGAGGAGAGAGAGGGGAAAGACAGAGAGGAAGAAGGATAAAAGCTCTCCGGTCTCTGCCTCCCTTTCCTCCCCTTCTCTATTTCAATGCAGGTCTGATCTCATTTCCAAGCTCAGCCTGCTGTATTTCACATCTACAAGTTGGATTTCCCTTCTGCACAGCAGTGAGTTAGTCTCCCATCTTCTTCCACATGCCAGTTATCTTCCCCCTTCTCTTCCTTCCTTCCTGCCTCCCTCCCTTCCACGATGACACATTCCCAGGAGCGCAGCGGCTTCTCTCAGTTTGTGGTTTCATCCCTGAAATGCCCAGCCTTCGCACGGCTGAAACCCTTCCTCCCTCCCATCAGCTTCAGCTGGAATTCTCCCTGTGTGTGCCCGCACACACGCATGGATGTGTACATCCAGCTCCCGACAGCTGCCGCCGCTGCCCTTGCCGGGAGTAGCTCCGCTTTTCCGTCGCTCCGGCTTTCTCTTACTCCCCACCTTTCGGTGGCACCCCAGGATTTGCCGATGTCCCAGGGCCAGTCTTCCAGCCTACACTCCTCCTTCTCCCCTTCCGTTCTCTCCCTTCTTTCGTTCCCTTCTTTCTCTTCCCCCCCCCCCTTCTTTTTTCTCTCCCCCT